>NJDC01001183.1:9071-34198 GCA_002245475.1 Calephelis virginiensis
CTTGTTGACACCAAATCTCACTAGATGATTTTGAGAAAAGAGGCCACCTTGTTACTCTATACCCTGACAAGAGTTTCAATGACGACTTATGACTATTTGGATAATCTAAACCCGATTTCGTTGAAATGGTTTGTTGAATGCAAACTTAAAGTTGACTAGCGGCATGATAAATACCGGTCCCGCAGCACGGCGGCCAGGTCGGCGGAGAGCGCGGCGGCGGGCTCGCGCGCCAGCTCGGCCTGCGTGGCCAGGTCCCGCAGGGCCGCCGCCGCCTCCAGCTGCTCGCACAGCAGGAACACCTCCGCCAGCCGCCACGAGCTCACCACGCTGCGGATGTAGCGCGCGTGCTCGCACCCTGCCCGCCCCGCACGCACAACGCGATAATTATATTATATCAACAGTATTTGGCGTATACGCAATAAACATTGTACAATATTTAATAAATAAGACAAATTTTACGGCAAGAGCAAATTTAGAATGGAAATAGAAAAGTAAAAATAGCTCTATGAAAATATGCATTTACATTTTTCTAAAAACCCGCGTTATAAAAACTGTATTATAATAAGACTTTTAGTTCAAAAGTTTTTAAATTAGAAATTAGGAATTTTGCAATAAATATATACATATTTTTAGCAATACGGAGAAAGCCAACGGGATTGGTGGTGTGGCATGTGAAACTTAGTGGATAATATATCGTGATTCAGTAATACTCACCCCGATCTGGTCTAGAGTCTCTAGGACGTCTCGCCGCGGCGGCGATACGTCGCCGTAGTGTGCCCAGGCCCGCGCCACCCGCCTTTTTCTTACGTTCCCTGAAATTCAACAACCACCATCAGTCATATCCTATGTATGGGATTCTTAAAAAACTAGAATAATTAATTAAGCACAGTAAAACTTCTACTCTAGAAGTTTTACTGTGCTTAATTAATTATTCTCGAAAATATGCACTTTTAAATAAAAAAAAATCTTTTCTAAAATGACAGAGAAATCGATTAACATTCATAAAATAAATAGGAATCCCAACACCAATATACTCTTCTCATTTTTTCAGTTAATTTATTAATTTGGCCATTTTTATAATATATGACTATCTACTACTTGATCGATGTTTGTGAAATATGGTTTAGATTTTATACTAAATCTTTTTCACTGTGTGAAAATCCTACTACCTACTAATATTATAAATGCGAAAGTTTGTAAGGATGTGTGTATGTTTGTTACTCTTTCATGCTCGAATGGCTGAACAGATTTGTCTGAAATTTGGAACACAGATAGATTGTGACCTGGATTAACATATAGGCTAATTTAATCCCGATCGCACAACAGGTTCCTGCGAAAACGCGGACTAAGCCGCAGGTCACAGCTAGTCAAACATTTAAATTTGTTATTTATTGTTCCGTAATAACCCTTATTTATGGTATTGAATAATAGCCATGAAGCCAACATTACCATGCGCAACGCAACTAGCGTGCCTGTCAACAGCCTGAACCGACCAAGTACTAGAGATTATTAAGCCTGAAGTCTCTTCAAGAGGAATGCTGCTTAACTGTGACTAAGCTTCAGTTTGGTTAAGCTGTAAGTATATGACAGTAGGTACTAGGTACATACCTTATAACGTCGGCCATCGTGGGCGGCGAGACGGTCACCGCACCGTCACACGCCTCGCCCTCCTAAAATATACCATGACATTAAAATGTATTATTATTAAGAGCTAGCCAAACTTTATACTACCTGATGTTGACAGCCAGAAACAATTTGTAAAATAATAAAATTGAAGTATATTTTCTTTGTAATACGCTCAATTTTTCTAACCAAAGAACCTTCTTTGTGGGGTAAAGTCATCGCCTTGACTTCTTGGGGTCTTGGTTGGAAAATAAAATAGAAAATATGTATTTTCAATTTTCTTAAATAAAGTAACATTGCCCAGGATTGGATATGTGCCAGGTTGGGTAGGGGGTTGGGAATTTGGGTCTTCGGATAGTCGCGGAAGCCCTGTTTGTGCCTAAATCTTTGGGGATATAAGTGTGAAAATACTTTTTTACCAACTACATATTTATTTTTATATAGCATTTTTCCCAAGTTGGTCGAGGACTCCTTAGAATATCATAGGACAATTGTTCGGATTACACTTGGCTTATTATTCCTAAGACCATGGCGTCAGCGCTCACCACTGTCAAGTTTCAGGCTGAAGAGTAGTTGGTTATTAGCACCGTAGAATCAGATTGGTAAGATTTATTTCTCAGTGAAATCTATCTGACTATTTGTCTTCTACTAAAAAACTTTGTTCAAGAACATTACTATAGCAGATCTAATATAACTTTAACTAACTTTAAGGTAAAGTTCTTCAACACTAAATATCCTGTTGCCTTCCTGATTTGTTCTGAGTAACATTGAAAACTAATAACAGTTTGTATATATTGTAATAAAAATTTAAAAGTAGGTCCCATTCAGTTATTTCACTTTTCTTACTTTTAAATTTACTTTGTTTTGAAACCTTTAATTCATTTAAAAACAAATTTTGTATATCAATCAATCATTGAATTTACATATTTGTTCTTTATAGAAGTTATACCTACTTGTTGAAGGTCATGTCATGAATATAGTTGGTTCACATTTTTTATGTCCAATGAAAGTATTATTATTCTGCTGGAGCTCTTTCGGGGAAGCCTATATCTAGCAGTGACGTCCTACTGCTGATGATGATGAAAGTATTATGTGCCTGCTTGATGTATCTACCTGGGGGTGTGAGAGAGCGGCGCCCATGTCGGGGGTGGCGCTCAGGCAGCACAGCAGCCGGCTCATGGGGCGCCCGCCATCACCGCCGGTTTAACCTCCCACCCACTGAAACCAAGATTACATTTATTATAAACTAGTCAACCCAACAAACTTTGTGAAGTTTGGCATTAACAAATACTAACAGTTTGTATGGCAAAAAAAGTATTGTTTTTCCCATTTTAAGTGCTATTTTCTGGGTTTTTACTTCATAAGAGCCTTCTACTGATAATAACCAACACAACAAAAAAGAATTACCATAATTGGTCTATCCATTCAGGTGTGATGCGAAGACCACATGTAATGGGGATTTAATTTATGTTCATCAACTTTTAATAAATTTCATAACTGTAATTAGCAGATGGTAATTACTAATTACACACTGTTTAAGGAATTTAAAGTGATAATTTTTTTTAGCTCTTTGGCCTTTGCAATTTACAAAAAGTTATAACCTTTCCTAAAAGAAAGATAAACGCCACAAAATCAGGGACATTTTAGGCTGCCTGTCAGTGGAGATTGCCTCTGTGATCTAGTGGTCTAGCTTCCGACTTGACTTCTTAAGGTTCCAGATTTCGGGGTCAGGCAAAAAAAAATTTTAAAAATGTGAATTATGTTGTTTGTGTTTTCTCGTTCGTGGATATAGGCGTGAAGATACTTTTTTAAAAGTGGAGAATACCCTCTACACATTTCTTTTATACTTTTTAAAGGGATTAGACAGATAATAAAAAATCACAATGTCCATAAAAAAGCTCATGGAAATTGCAGTTTTTCATTTTATCAGAACAGCATTTTCATGCCCATATTCCCGAAGAGGTAGGCAGGCACAACCAGGGCACCTACGACTAGCCAAAGAGACTGAGTCCCAGGATGTGATAACCAACCAGGCAAATATCCAACCCCGTGCTACGTAATAAAATGTTAGAAAATTGAAATAAATAAACATATGAATTGAATCTAACCCCAGTCGAGGTCGCCTCTGTGGTCTAGCGGTCCGGGTGTTGGACTTGACTGCATGAGGTCCCGGGTTCGAATCCCGGGTCGGCCAACAAAAAGAAAATTTGGATTTTTCCAATTTTCTAATAAAAAAATGTTGGTCGGGATTGGAAATGTGCCCGGTTGGCGATTGGCTTGCCACCTATCACATTGTGGGACTTAGTGTCTTCGGCTAGTCGTGGGTGCCTTGGTTGTACCTCTGCCTACCTCTTCGGGGATATGGGCGTGAAGATACTTTACTTTACTTTATCTAACCCCAAAGTAAGCAAATTATATGCTTGTGTTATGGGTGTTAGTCAACGATTCTAATACAAAGAAATACTTAAATGGATACCAGAATCAATTTAATAAACACCTAGACCCAGAAATGCAGACATCTAAATGTTCGTCACACAAATGCCTGCCCCCGTCAGGAATCGGACCCAAGCTTGCTGTCAGTCTATGTAGTTAGGAGTGTACGCTAGTCTCTCAACTTAAAAAGGTATAAGTAACATTAATAAATTCCATTCAGCAGTTTTTAAAAGTTACAGTCGTTTAAGTTTTTATTAATTATATAATATTTTTAAAAGGAAGTCTCTCTTGCTATCAAAATTATTTAAATGATACCTACTACATTTAATCCTTCAAGTTGTTTAGGCTGCTGCAGCAGAGAACATGGAAAGACTAGAGATTCTTTTGATGCTCATACATATTATTTATCTGCTTTTTGGTTTACCATAGATTCCGACATTATAAGAAGACTACAAAGCAAATTTCAAATGGTATCAAGTTTTAAACTTTTTCAGGGTGCAACACAGTGGCATTAGATTCTATAATTCCTTGATAACCTAACAAAACTATTAAAGGACTTTTGATATCAATTAGAAAGAAGAAAGAAGAACTTTATTTGCAAATTGACTATCTCCATAATTTATGATTAAAACATGCAAAAGAAACTTAAAAACTTACAAGTTTTACTGTTAATTTTTAATCAAAAAGAGCCAGTGATTGATAACATAATTAGCAAAGTATCTCACTACTTTGCTTTTCTTATTTTTAGTAAATAATTGATAATAAATATAATGTTAAAAATAGCCAACTTGCCAATTAAGGTATCACAATTTTATACATACTAAAAAATCAAGGCATTCACATAAATAAATTGTTTCTATTAAATAAAACTTGTAAGAGTTGTGTAAGCATATTAGTATCCTACTATTCCTACTATAATATTATAAATACAAAAGTTTGTGACAATGGATGGATATTTGTTTCTCTTTCATACAATTGAACTGTACTATTGAACAGATTGAAATGAAACTTTACAGGAATATAGTTTATACATGAGAATAACACATGGGCTATGGTTCATAAAAAAATATACTTTAACAAGCAAAGGAAGCCACCAGTAAAAGCTATATTAATTACATATTTTTATACATTACATAAAAATTACTTAGACAGGTCACTGGGTCATTTCTAACACCATAACAATATTTTCTGTAGTTCTTATTTGTTTGTTGCCTTATAATGAAAAAATTACAAAATATTATTTTTCAAATGTGAAGTGTAAGTCCAATTTACTAAAACTGAACCATGTTTGAACATTATTAATATTTTATACTAAAAGAAAATTTGCAATGCATTAGTGTTGAGCCAATGAAGGAGCTGGTGTTTTAATGGTGGCTCCACACTTGACTATTTGTATTTGCTATATATGTATATGTATATTTTACAAAATAAATAACATTCATGTATATCACTACAAAGTAGCTTTAGCTGTCTGTCCCTATGTATGCTTAGATTTTCCTAAAACTATGCAATGGATTTGGATGCAATTTTTTCAAATAGATAGTGTCAAGAGTCAGGTTTATAACTATGATAACATACAATTTTGTCCACCTGTACAAAGTTGGGACATGCTGCTAGTAGAGTTAATACTTGAAATATCTATCCTATTTGACTATTTGGCAAATAACAAATATGGTTTACTGAATTGCCATGGGTTTTACAAGGCACATGAAAAGTAACATTAAGCAAACACACAAATACACTAGCTACATGGTTATCTCTTTGATTTGTAACTGGAAATTAATTTTTGGTATTCAGCTCCATATGTAGATGGTTGTATTGGATTGCCTATTTGACTGTACATTGGATACCTGTGCTACTGCTAGCTACGCAAATACTAATGTATGCAGTCATCATAATAATAGGTACATAAATAAATAATAAAATAAGAATACGCGAACTTTTTTGCAGGTCCATCTACCATTATAGATAGACAAGGTAATTTAGCACTTGTGTCCATTTTAATGTTTGTCCTATTTATTCCACCTAATTATACATTTATCTAAGGAAAGTGAATGTTTTTGCTCTAGGGGGTGCGGTTGGGGATGAAGTGACGTCACTGCGCGCGCCTCTGACCCCAACTTTAAATGACCTAGATACCTATCTCCTTGCGACATTATTTTGTCACGATAATTTAGATAAAATGTCAACAGGAGTTATCACAATTCATTAATAGCTTACTAACATTGACTTTTGCAATACGATTAATACAATTTAGGCTTGTTTTCATCACAAATTCAAAAAATACATTACTTGTAAAGCCTACTTGTAAAACTTCGAGTTTAATTAATACGATAGAACATTTAAAGGTTTAAGATTAAAGGCGGTACTTACCAGCAGTCATATACATTACAGCGATTTAGCTATTTGGTTTTACCACTCAATACAAAAACATTTCATATTCAATAGACACAGAGCCGCCATTAGATCACAAACTTGAAAGCCAATTTAAACATATTTACACTAGTCTAAATCCCACAAATATAGATTAATCACAACATTGTCCTTTACCGTTCAATTATCGCGAAATAAATAAATAAAAAACGCTAGATTTAATAAAATAAACTGATTTTAAATTATCGAGAAAACGAGAGCCCCGTTATTCCCGTTCTCGTTTTCAACACTACTGCCAACATAATAAATTAATAAATAAATATCAGTGCTGCCATTTTTAACCAAATTGCCTGGCGGTGTTACATTTAGCATATGTATTCGGAATTTTCTTACGAATTCCGATTCGAAATTATTTCAAACGCTGCGTTTTTATGGAGCTGCTACCAAAAAGAGCTATTCAGCGACCATACATCCCAATAGACGCCGTTTATAAGGCAACACGATTCTGTCAACACATAAGTGTAATTGTTCTACTATATCTTGTCACATAAAAAAATACGAACAGTATTGGACGGTATCGACCATTGTGACCCGTAAACATTGTCGCATTATTGTATAAGAAATAGACAAATTAGAAATATAATAAATGTTTGTTTAATTAAATGGTGCGGGACAACCAGACTTCAAATAACCGAAAAAGTGGTGTAGCTTTCCGAAGGCTAATTAAAAAACAACAACATTCATAATTACATTGTACATTGTTTGTGTTTATTTGATATTTAACGGAGTTTATCATATACTTTGATTACATCTTGATTCTTTGCCTAATTAGTGACGATCACTGTGTAAAGTGTACATCAAATAGCTGTCAAAAGAAGTATTTGCTATCTCCTGTGACCAATAAAAAATACAATGGAGACAGCAAATACACAGCACGTAATTTGACAGTTTTTTGATGTACATTTTACCCAGTGATAATAACTAAAAAGATACAGAATCAAGGGGCTAGTCAGTCATTGTTAGTTGCGACCTACCGTCGCGGGAAGCAAATAGCCTACCTCCTCAGAAACGCGGCCACTCTCCTGGGGGGTGATTATGTAACTCAGTTACCAACTCAAAATGGATGAATGTACATCAAATCGCTGTCAAATGGCGTGTTTTATATTTACTATCTCCAGTGACCACCAGAAATACGATAGAGATAGCAAACCCAAATGACGTCATTTGATGTACACCTTTGCAGTTTGAGTTGGCAACTGAGATACATAATAACCTCCTTGGGCGACTGGTTTAGGAAGTGGCGTATAGAAGTAAACCCCGATAAAAGTGTAGCGGTGTACTTTAATCGACGTCTCAGGCCCAGCGAACGGATGAGACCTAGTCGTAGCCCAGGTAGCCTAGACCTAGGTACCATCAAAATGTTCGGCAGAGCGATCCCCTGGGAAAACTCAACAAAATACCTAGAGGTAATTCTAATCAAAAATATGTCCTTCGAACCGCATATTTCGCGTGTCACAAATAAGGCTAAATTCGTACTAAGCCGTCTCTATTATCTTATTAATAAAAATAGCAAAATGTCACTTCGTAACAAAGTGACACTTTACAAAACATGCGTTAGACTCGTATTAGTCTATGGTAGTGTAGTCTTCGCGTATACCTTCCCGTCCCATATTAAAAAATTACGAGCAGTCCAGGGGGGTGATTATGTATCTCAGTTGTCAACTCAAACTGAAAAATTGTACATCAAATGACGTCATTTGTGCTTGCTATCTCTATAGTATTTCTGTTAGTCACTGGAGATAGCAAATACAAAACACGTCATTTGACAGCTATTTGTTGTACACTTCTCCATTTTGTGTGGGCAGCTAAGATAAATAATCACCCCCCAGAATAGGTTCATACGAACTGCCACGGGTGCTCCGTGGTACGTTCGCAACGAGGACCTTCATCGTGACCTCGATTTACCCACGACAGTGCAGCATTTCAAAGAACTATCAGAACGTTATTTTGAAATAACGGCTGCCCACCCGAATCCGGTGTTAACACCCGCGTGTGACTACACACCGGCCGCGAACGCGCCCCCCAATCATAGAAAACCCCACCACGTGTTATCGGATCCTCCGAGCCCAATAACCGCGGCAAACGCTATACTCCCTCCCAACCCGAACACGAACTCACAATACAACAACACCACACTACACCGTCGCCGCCGGTCAGCGACGAAGACCTCTCTTGCACCCGGCGCCTAACGCTGAGCGACGAGTATTCCTCCATCAAGTCCACCCAGTAACCTGCAGCACCAAGTCGAGGTACGGTCTCCCGGGAGACAGCCCTCGTTGTTGGCGTTGTAGGTAATAGACCAATCCATTTAAATAATGATGTCTCGGGCTGAGCACTCTGCTCGGCCCACAAAGCTCTGTGAAGTTGTAAAAACCGCGAGATTAGCAACAAATTAGTCATTCAAAAAAAATGTAGCTGCGTGTTTATATTCCTTTCCTACAAATGTGATTTTCAAGCTATCACTTTCGTTTGCAAATAGGTAGAGACGTCCTAACGCATAAATCTGTTTCATCGATATTTTTTATTTGTTTGTCATATAAAATAGAATACTATCGTGAAGATATATATGCAGGTATGTTTGTATTTTATCGATAAAGTTAAGCACTGACATAAACGATAGCAAACTTATTCTGTGTACTTTTGAGTTTGCCTCTGGAGAGTTTCTTTTTTTATGTGAGAATGGTAATAGACAGTCACGGCCTATGGACACCATTACTGTTACAGGTGTGTCGCTGCCCTATGGTCGGAACGTGAGCCCTATTGTGCAACTCTATCCTACCCTCCGTATCGGAATATGACAGTCATTCTAGCGGCAGGAATGGGTAGGGCGGTGGATCCCTACCCAGGAAAGTTGCTGCACAGTACTCTACCACCATTGATCTTGTTGACAATCTGTGCTCGCCTCTTACGAGGTACCTGGCAGAGGAGCAAATGATCTATTCAAGTCAGCAGACTCGGACCAATACAAGGGAAAACTAAACTTCTGACTAAACAGAGTAAAGGGATTTATATGTCATTGAATTGTTCATAAATAGTTGAGCATATTTTATTGAACTCTCCTAAGTGCATTAGGTGGCAATCGGGGTGATATTCATTCAAGGCTGAATCAGATAGGTGATGTTGTGGTCAATATGTCATAAAACTTTCAAAGGGCTGGTACAATTTTAAAACTAATTTGTGCACTGTATTTCGAAGATATTCAGTAGTTCAGGTGGGAATTATCCACATGAGCAATTCAAATAATCATGTTCCAGAATTGTTATTTATGTATTTTGTTGATGCAGTTGATGGTGGCCATCATGCCTCCAATTTGAAAAGTATGTCATATATATCAGGTACTCACACGATTATAAATAAAAATATTTTTGTATTAAAAAAACCAGGCGAAAGAATTAGCTTCCAAATACCTACCGTGTAAAATATTCTAAATATTTTGCACATTTATTTTATCTATTTTACTCTACTGCCGCTTCATGAAAATGCTAGACTACACGTTGCACAACAGACGGCTTCTAAATTAGAAAAGCTGCAATTGGAATGTCACAAACATCCACTTACACGTACTTACTCCAAACTTACTCCAACAGATTACCATTTTTTTTCAAATATTTGGATAACTTTTTGGAAAGAAAAAATTTAACTTCGATGGGGCAGTCCAAACCAACTCCAAAAATTTTATTGATTCCCGTCCGAATGATTTTTTTAATGAAGGGATCAATGAAATACTTATGAGATGGTAAATTGCATAGGTAACAATGATTGATATTTTAATTAAATAAATATGTTATATTAAAAATATTTGACTTATGTTGCTCACCTACGAAACCCCAATTACATATTTATGGACCTAATATAATCTCAATGTGTTAAATAGCAATTTAGGTCGAAAAAATGTGTCATTTTGAGACGTTGAGTTGCATAGCCACGATGTGACGTGCAATAATATAATGCGATATAACCCGTTATAAGGTAGTACTTAACAAAATAAAAGGCATGTCGACAAAATATATTGTTCATATTAAATATGTCTCATTCCTAATCTTACATATCTGTTCATAAATATGACGCTTAGACACTGCAAGTGCCAATAATAAAGCAGTTCCGCGCTTCCCCGTACCTCAGGTATTTTGCCAGAATTGCTTTAAAGCAAAATTATAAAGAACTAGCTTCCGGCCGCGACTCCGTCCGCGCGGATGTTGGTTTCACGTGATAAAACTGAAAAATTAAGATTTTTTCTACGAATTTTTTCAGGATAAAAAGAATCCCATTTTATGCCCAGGATCATAAGGTATAATTGTACCAAGTTTCATCGAAATTGAACCGTTAGTTTTCACGTGATGCCTGAACATACAGACAGACAGACAGACAAAAATTTTTTTAATCACATATTTGGGTTTGGTATCGATCCAGTTACACTATTTTTTCAATATTTACTAACTGTTACCGATGTATTTGCTTTTTTTTTCCCTGTTAATATTATCCTTCCAAAATCCTTACGTTCGATTGCATAAGAAGAAATCAACGCCTGGAAAAAGTGAGGAGCAAAGCACGGATGTAAGGGGCCGCTATTTTTAATTCACTTGTGTTTTGAATATCGTCGGGCGTGCGCGCAAGTCGCGACCTTAAACAGTGAAATTAAAATTTAAACCAATCCGCCGTGTGTGCTAGTGCAAATCTTGAAGAAAGCAATAAGAAGAAAGACAGGTCAGTCGAATTCACTTATTATCCCATTATTCCCGCATCGAACCATCACCTGCTGAAGTATGGTCAACCGCAGGTCTGTCTGATACAGACCTTTATTTTCTTAATTCGCATACCGCTGTTCAATGGTGCAATTTCTTTACGTACCACATTGTGGTCCTTCGAGACGGATTTCTTTAAGCACCACTAACTATTATGCTATTTATTTTTTAAATATTTTCAATGTACAGAATTAAGTATTAACCCTTCTACAGATTTATTATATGTATAGATAAGCGTCTATAATTGGGATGTATGGTCGATGGAGCTATCAAATACATCCGAAATGTTTTGGGTTTATTTGGACGTATTCAAGATTTGGAAACAGAATTCCAATAAGGAAAATTTGCGCATATATGAGATGGACTTTAGTTATATGAGCACCAAGTATGTCTCAGCTCGCAGATGTGATTCACATACAACACGAAAAGTTAATAGTTGGACAAGAAGCTTACAGATAGAACTGTCTTTAAGCTTCTTAAAGTTAAACATACCAATTCATTAAAGACCTTCCGTTTCGCACAATTGTTGATATTCATGCTTCTCATTTTCATTACTTCGTCAAATTATCTTTGGCTAGTTGCGGGTGCCTTGGTTGTACTTATACTTGCCTAATTTTAAATAATTAAAACAAATTTGAAGATAACGCTATCTTTTTTCAACGACTGATAAAAATAGACAAACACGTTTGATGTTGTCAGATTCCTCTGTACATGAACTCACAGAAATCTCTATATATAGATAGCTCTCATAAGCTGAAAGTGAAACGTCTGTTTGTGTTTTTTATTATTATTTATATATTTGTAAACGTAGTGTTACATTCTATTCGATTTGATAAAGTGCCTTTTGATTTGAGCAAACAATAATGTTTTTTGGTATTTGGCTCCATGTGTAGGCGGTTGTTTTGCCTAGTTGCCCGTACGTTGAATATTTTGGAAAATCCAAAAACCTTCAACACGTACTCGAATAGCTATGCGTGGAGCCATCATTACATACTACTCATGAAGTTATAGTCTACTACTGGAAATTACATTCCCAACTACGAACTGACTGTCGAGCTAGCAATATTTGGAAAAGACATCCGCTCTTTGTTAGCTCTTCATGGTCACAAGATCACAAGTAACAAAATGTGACGGCAATAATTTGAGTGCTTCGAAACTACAAGAAAACGATTTATTACAATGAAGTGTGTGAGTCATACGACACACACGTACATTACAATTGAGTATTTTTCTCGATTTCCCTAGGTTTCCATTATCAGATCCAGACTTGGAGGCAGTGAGACCACCTCGGACGTACATACCCTCTTCAAATAAAAAATAATTCGTTAAATTCGTTCAAAAATGCCTGTTTTTGACCTCATCGAGAGAAAAGATCAAGAAGGAAGAAGAAATAAGTCAATTTTGGTACCATTTTGTACAATTTTATTCAGTAAAAGTGCACAAATTAAATAATCACGAAGACATTACTTACTGCAGTGTACAGCTTAGGTATGGCAAATGCTAACTTTGTAACAAAAACTGAATTGACATTTGATGTGTGATTTGATGATTCTGACAAGAAATCGTTAGGAAATTTTGGAAATAGTAATAGGTAGTAAATAAATGTTTTGCAAAATAATATTTACATTAAGTTTTACCTGTTTGTTTTAACTCAATACATTTTTTGTGAATATATAAATTAGGTATTGATTATTTTTTGTTGTGTACTATGTAGTATTTTTGACTTGTTAAAACAATAAAATATTTATGCAGAAAAAGGTAAGTAGCTACAATTAAATTTATTTATTTTTCCATTTTCTTATGTTAAACAATTATCCTCGACTATTTTTCTGAAACTAAAAAATGTAAATTAGCCAGCATTCTTATATTACATACTAGCTGCTGCTACATACTAGCGGCTTCGCCCGCGTTTTCACAGGGTTCCGTTGTGTGATCGAGATTAAAAGTGGCCCATATGTTAATCCAGGTCACAATCTATCTATGTTCCAAATTTCAGACAAATCCGTTCAGCCATTCAAGCCTGAAAGAGTGACAAACATCCATACATACATACTCACAAATTTTCGCATTTATAATATTAGTTGGATTTAGGGATTCTTTACAGAACAGATCAACCGCCACAAATTTTTCTAAGCAAATAATAAAAGGTAAGTAAATATCTGCTAATAATACTTGTAGAGGTAGTACTGGGTTGTGTATTGTAAAGGATTGTGACAAATGCCCGTGTTTTTAATTACCCATTACCTACTCCTGTTGAATGAATTTTATTCTTTTCTGTTGAAGACATTTCTTACCCCGCATAACACATTTATGGAATCAGTTACCGAGGGCGGTATTCCCAAACGATTATGACTTATTAACCTTCAAGAAAAGAGCGTACTTATTCTTTAAAGGTCGGCAACGCATCTGTGATACTCCTGATGTCGCGGATGCCCGTGGACGGAGGTGATCACTTTAAATTAGGTGACCCACTTGCTCGTTTGCCTCCTCTTATATAAAAAAACACGTTGACTACTTACAAAGCATGACTGAATGCACTCCTTCAAACTTCTTATGTTTTCAAAGCACGGGCTACTTTTGTTATTGTTCATTTTTGTATTCAGTCGTTACGAGTCTTCTGTAAAAAAACTAAATTTTCTACAAGTATTTTTCAGTATTTTTTTTTATAATTATATGTATCGAGTTTCTTCAGTGTGTCGTCAACCTAAAGTTGGGATATTGGGATATAAGGCAGTAGGTACACTTATCATTTGTTCTTTGCTCCAAGCCTGAAATGGGGAATGCCTAGTTCTGACATTATGGTAACAAACTTGAGTGATAAACAAAAATACGTCCGAGAATTAGCAGAAAAGTAGATAGGTAGCCTTTAGACACATGTATCTTACTCTTAAATATTCATATTGTAAACAAGTGTAGACAATAGGTATTAAAGGTCTCTCAAGATAATCATTATTTTGTCTTTATCTTATTTTGTATTTATATTATATGTCTGTCTGTGGTGTTTTGTTTCTGAGGATAATCTACAGCAATTGAAAGCATTGAATTAGTTCTTTTCACTACAATATTCCTTTTTGTTATTAAAAGCAAATTTTTGTTTTAGATGTTCATAATTCAAAATGGATGATGATATGAACCTCAACAGCAGCCCAAGTATCCTTATACCTGAGTCACCAGAAAGCCCTGAACCTCAAGATTCATCTGATCATGGTCAAAATGAGCTGCATGTTGAACCCACAGAGCCAGATGTGGCAGAAGAATCTGATAATGCCCAATTTAACATAGTACCTAATGCAAGTGATAATGGCACAACTGAACAAACTAGGCGTCGTGGTGAAGGGATTGGCATATGGCTTCCTCAACTACACATGTTAGATGATATTTCCAATCAAAGTACTGAATCATTAGGAGGTAATGCCACATCAAATTCGGAGCCTTGGCGACCAGATTACTCGACAGAAAATTCAAATATAGATCCTCAATCATCACATTCTGAAGAGAGTAATATAACTAATGAGGATTCAAACAGTGTTGCAGGCATTCCAGAAAATAATTTGAACAAAGATGAAGAACCTCCAGCAAAAATAAGAAAAATAAATTCCCCTGTAAAAAACGATGATATGGATGGTGAAACATGCCCAATTTGCCTGGAATCCTGGGGAAATTCAGGGGAACATAGGTTGGTTTCTCTAAAATGTGGCCATTTATTTGGTTTTCAATGTGTTGAAAGATGGTTGAAATCACATAATGTTAAAGATAGATCATGTCCGACATGCAAAAGTAAGGCTATGTTAAAAGATATTAGGTTTATATATGCAAGGAAGCTAATTGCAGCTGACACATCACAAATAACTACATTACAAAAACAGATAGAAATATTGCAAGCAGAAAAGAGCAAGGTAGATCTAGAATTACAGAAATCAAAGATTGCTCATCGGGCTAGTATCTTACAACTTGATTATCTTAGGAGTACACTAATGAAAAACCAGGTTTCGAAAGATCAACCTCCTCGCCGATTGTGGAGGTTTGCTTTGGAGAAAAATCTTGAAATATGTAAAGATGGAGGTTGTAGAGTTCTAACCTATAATTGTCGGACTTATGAATTTTATGTTTCACAAAAAAGCACAAATAATTTATTTCCTGGCTATGGTATTAGGAAAGTAAACTGTATTGATTACAAATTGGGTCAATTTGTTCACTTACACCCAAAACCAATAAGAGATATGACATATTCACAACCAAGGGACCTTCTTTTAAGTGTTGGTTTAGACAGCACTGTGAGAATGGTCGAGAGAGGTGTACCAACTGCATCCATTCAGTGTGGTATACCATTATGGTCAGTGTCATGGGATTATCTTCGAAGTAATGAATTTTATGTTGGTGGAGTTGGGGGAGCGATACAACAATATGATATACGTAACCAAAGTACTTACATTCAACGACTAAATGCTCCAGGGGATTTGTCTCCAGTAGTATCATTATGCTCAACAGAATATGGTTTATTATCGTGCCAATTAAATTCTTGCTGGCTTTGGGTTAGTAATATGAGGCAATGGGAACCTAGAGCCTTACCAATTGACGGTCCTTTCATGTCCTTGTGTTATGACAATGAGTCTCATAGAGCTTTAGTATCATGTCGTCCAGGAAATGAGAGATCAAGACTATCATTATGTAAGTTGAAGACAAGTGTGTCTGGAGAAGTGTTGTTTGACATGGAAACAACATTTACTGGATCTGCAAGATCTACACTTATGTCACGAAGTGCCTGGGTAAGAGCTCCTGGATCATCGTGGGTGGCAGCACACTCTGAAAGTGACTCAGCATTGTATCTTCATGGATTGGATGGTGCAAAAACTATGTTTCTAACATCAACTGAGCCAGCTTTAGATGTGTCCAGTGCTAATATAAATGGAAACACTGTGCTAGCAGCCCTTTCTGAATCTAGATTGAGACTTTATAAGGCTGTGCCTACAACATCTTGACATAAAGACTATTAATTTTTGAATGTGCTGTATGTAAGTAAACTATCTATTGTCAGATATTTTTTATAGGGTTAGGCTATATTTTTCTGTAGTAGAAAAAACCTTTTTTTGCAGTGTAACACCTCTTAAAAATAGAAAATTATATGCCATTTGTGTATGTTTGAAGACAAGTGACAGGTATAAAGACTAAGCAATATTTATGTCCATCAATTATAATAACAATAATAACAATAATAATAGTGTTTCTTTTACTGTATAATCTGGAATGAATATCTGTAATGTAACATTATATTTTTTTATTATTATTGTCTATATGAATGCATGCCTTTAATCACATATTCTTATATTTAATTTCTTATCTTGTTCACACACTACTAACAACAACCAATTTATTTTCTACTTTCACCAGTTTTATATATATATGAACCAATATTCTACATGGTGAAGTCTTAAAATTTTCTCAATGAATCCTAGCTCTACTTGGTTGTGTAAATTGCAATTACTTATTTCGGAATATTGTGATCAACAAGTTTATTTATATTATATATTATTTTTGATTACAATATATGGTCTATAAACAAATATCAGACTAGATAGTTTGAGTAGGTAGCAGGTATATTTAGCTTTGACAAGAACTTACGAACGAGAACTTAAGCAAAGCAGAAAAGGATTTATAATTACTGAAGTAAACCTGAAAAAGTTTTACTCTATAAAATTTTACCAATTGATCATAATTTCGAGTTTATATTAAAGTTAATTAATTGCAGTTCTATTTTTGAAGTTTTACTGAAGAATATCACAATTAAAAGACTGATGTCTACACGGGTACTTAGTAATTATAAAAAAAAGCGATTTTGTTATTTTAAAACTGCCATATTTACTTTTCATTACTAAAGGCTGAGCATGAATACTTGAAATATCACATCTATTAAAATTGCCTGATTCACAGGCAAATACAAATGGGAAAGTTCTGTTTGATATTCTTTCGGATTGTCGATTTGGCATACATGATAAAAAAAAGTTCCAATTTATAACAACTGCTACAGAAATGTGAAAATGGAGACCAAGTAATGTAAATGTTAAGGTAGGAATTTGTGCCTCAGTCTTTTGAGAATATCTAAAGTCATAGTTACGACAAATTGTGTTGAGTGTAAACAAATGATTTCTTAAATTTATTGTAAACTGTATTTTTTTTGTAAATAAAGTTATCAATTTTGTAATTTATTTTCTTATATCACATACGAACACCTAAAAATGATTTAAAGCTATGCTTATGTAATATCTGCAGTATACATTGGACCATAATGCTGGGTGCACCATAGTGCATTCATAGTATAACCACAAAATTGGTGATAGTATTACGTACAGAAGACTCAGGGCTTGTCCACATCATAACGTTACCACCTCCTCAACGTGGATCTATGCCGTCGCCTTGTGTATCTGCAACAACGCGAACGTTGCCGTTCCGTGAATTATCAGAGCCCTTAGAGCGATTCCGCACTACGTCCGATCCAAACCCGTACGGAGCCACAGCAGTGTTCACGTAGTTGCTCATGAAATGAAAAATAAACATAAAATTATTTAGGTATTATTATATTATTAAGCATTATATATATATAGTTCACGGCTTGTCAAGTTTACTATAACTCGCTACCGTCGCTGTAAATTATTTGTATGAAAACTTTGAACAGCGCCTCTATTGGTAACTAAGAGAAACACATTTTTGGTCTAAGGTCTAAGCCGTAAACTTGTGGTAAGGGCCCAGAGCCTTTTCGTTCGTTAAGTTACGTGTCGAAATCTATGACACTTTTGGTCTAAAAATGTGTTTCTCCTAGTTACCAATAGAGGCGCTGTTCAAAGTTTTTATACAAATAATTTACAAAGACGGTAGCGAGTATAGTAAACTTGACAAGCCGTAAACTCATGGTAAGGGCTCTGATAATGCACGGAACGGCAACGTTCGCGTTGTTGCAGATCGTCGACATCGTCTTAAGCCACAAGTGGCTATAATATGGTAAACTTTTTCAATTAATGTTTTCTTGTCTTGGCGATTACTTGATAATAAAAAATGACAAATTATTTTGCTTGGTATCACTCATGCGGCACGTCTCCAGTAAGAGACGGATAAAGAATGTACCGAAAAACTAAAATGCACGACAACGTTCCACACGTTGCAGCAATTTATAATACGGTTACTTATCACTACATAGTATAAAACAAAGTCGCTTCCTCTGTCCCTATGTATGCATAAATCTTTAAAACTACGCAACGGATTTTGATGCGGCTTTTTTTAATGGATAAAGTGATTTAAGAAGAAGGTTTATATGTATATTTCATAACCGTGCGAAGCCGGGGCGGGCCGCTAGTATCATATACATGTTACTTCGACCTACGACACCGCGACTCAGTACTACAGTTGTTTTGTGCCGCGGCTGGCCATTGTTTCGAGTTAACGTCATGTCGTGGTGATGTGGACAGCTATCACGGTGCCACAATATTACACGTGGAGTCTTGTAAATTTTGGCATACTCTTAGTCCATCTATCTAGATATGGGGCGCACAATTAGTGATATTAATGATTGATCAATAATCTCTTGATATCTTTTTTATGTTAAGAGATCAGCGAACAAGCACAATGCCCTCCTGATAGTGAGAGACACCTTTGGCCTATAGACACCATAGATGTTATAGGTGTGTCGCAGTTTTGAAAACAGGATGGAAAGCCTATTGTGCATGTCTACCGGCTACTCTACCCTCCAGACCGGAAAATGACAATTATCATGGCGGCAGAAATAGGTAAGGCGGTGGTTCAACAACCGGGCAAGTGGTCTTGCTGCTGGGCGATCTAACCTGGGCTCGCTTTTACGAATTGCCTGACAGAGAGGCAGATGGTCTATGCTACTCAGGGAACCAAGACCAACTCGGGGAATGTTCAAGTAATCCCTAAGAAAAGGAGAATCCCTACTTGGTCGGTATTCCGCATACCAAACCACATATTTTGGCACAACCTGATTGCATCGTTCCACATTGACGACGTCGTGATTAGTCTTTACTGGTGTACATATCGTAAAGAAACAAACCTATAATATACTAGCTGATTAAGACTAGCTGTTACCCGCGATAGATTGATGTAAGCTATCCTATCTTTCAAGTTAGGTCAAACTGCACACGGTGTGTAAATTGATTGAAATCGGTTAAGAAGTTTAGGAGTCCATCGCGGACAAAATATGTAACACGTAATTAATATATTCTAGCGGTCGCCCATTGGTCGAAATTCGACCACAATAAATTTTAAGATCTTGTAGGTAAGAACGCCATCTTCATTTCTCAAGACCCAACTACCTATTTTGTTTCCAAACTTTTTAGTGCGCCATCTGTGATCTTTTATCGTTATCATCAATATATTTGTTTGTGTGTGTCAAATGCATGGTAGTGTGAGAAATGTTTTATTAATTGATTTAATGTATGTACTTTATAAGTATTATTATTGAAAAATATTAGCGTTCTGCACTTCTCCTACACATAAACTAAAAGTGTGCCAAATTTTATGCTGCTTCGTCCGCGAAATTTTCTTAAAAAGAGGTCTAAAGTTTTTGTCGTGTTAATAGGTATATAGATTAGGTAACAAACAAAATTGAAACTTTCAGAAAAAGTATGATTAGGATAAATGCGGCTGAAATGAGCGCTACGGAAAATCTGTGGTGTAACGTTTACCACGTACGTAACAGTGAGAACCCTGGAAGGGAGGGATTGAAAGAAAGTGATAGTTTAAAAATAAGAAAGGCCATGCTTCGTTGATTCGTTCATGTGGAAATATTGACGAAAGCATATATAAAAAATAGGCACTCGGGAACCTAGGTTGACATTCCACGGTCAAATCGCTCGGGTTGTAACCGAGGGTGGTGTCATGTGTCTCCGAAACCAACGCGTATGTATGTCTCTCCTACATTTAAGGTACTTGGCGTGATATGTATTTCTGTATTTAAAATTCAAACTTAGACGTTGGTTGAAGGCACCTAATGCGCTGTCAGAAATAATTACGTCATAACGTCAGATATGGTTTTTAATGTTTTTATACATGTGTACTAGGTTTTGAGTGAATTTCCCCCTGGTATAGCCATATGAGAAGCTCAAATAGCTTCATTATACCAGAAATTAGTAAATTGTACACATTGGTCAAGTTTTTTCAGCCAAAACAGTATTCGCGGAAATGAAAACACAGAAATATAATTAAATATTTATTAATCACTATCCAAATCAGAGTCCGAGTTTTCCCCCCCTCGGATAGTTTTCTTGCTTTGTAAGTGAAGCGCGCGTTGTTTCTTTGCTTCGTCGGGCGGAGTTAACAGATCACCCGAGTATTCAATGACTTCAGATCTAAAAATATGTTCAACCATTATAATAAGGTTTTAACTGGTTTTTATTATTACTGTACTTAAGTATACTACTGGGTTATTCCCAGTAGTATACTTGAGAAGTACCAACCACCAGAAGTACGACATTCACGACGAAAATGGGATATTGGAATAGTGAATTCCGGTTCCATTTTGGAATCAATAAGGTTTCCTCGTGAATCTCGATTTCATGCGATATTGGAAACATTTAGTTCCAAAAAATTTAACTAGCGAACGAAGTCACGGGCATAGCTCGTCGGTAAAATAAAAGCTTGTAATGATATAATGAGATTTTTTTTGATTTTTTTATTATGATATAATGGCAACCATTAGAGTTATGATTAAATTTTATTCAACCTTTAACGAACCCTGAATTCAGTTGTAAACAAATTTTAAACGAGTTGTCAACTGAAAGAAGTTTTCAAGACTAGTCGCTCAAATTTAAGGGCCCTCCAATCCCAATCCTCCAAACTGAATCACAACAATGGCAAGCATAACTGTTATAAAGCGATGGTAAAGATCCTGCTAATCTGGGAATTTCTCTTACGCCTTGTCTTCAGTTCTGAATGTAATAAATAAAAAGAAAAAAGTTAATGTAATACATGTATGTATAGTACTACTATTTAAATTATGCGCTTCGGATTTACACGTAGTACTCTTTTTACACTTTATACTTTCATTTTTAAATTGGCTGACCTAATCTAAATTTAAGCGAAATAATCATTTAATAACAAATCTATATACAGATATCTTTAAAATACATTAGGATTTCAGAAGCCGGACGAATATAGCCGAAGCGCATAATTTAAATAGTCCTACCATACTGTCCTATTTTCTCTTTATGCACAACGGCGAAAAGGTGTTTATACAAACGCGTCTCGAGTTCGGTTCGGTAGTCACTCGGTATGCAATTATTCGCGGTTGCGCCGCAGTGACGGTCGGTCGATTTAATAGCATAGGTACGCGTGAAATTTGTGAATGTTATGTTGGTTTGATAAGTCCAAGTATGTACTTAACACAGACTAAGAACAATTTATATATTATATTGCGCTGATTTTGAGCTGCGCTTGAACGGTTAGCTGTTTTTTTTTTTTAATTTGGTAGTTAAAAACACCACACTGTTTTTTTTTATTGAAAACTTCCTTGTCACTAAATGATTTTTGTTTTCAAAAATAAATATAGGCAGACATTTGCCAGATATTGTTTTTATTTTTATAATACTACACACCGCACGGCTTTAGGTATTTAATTTATAAACAGGGCCGGATAAAAACAGTGTATATTACACTAAGTACGGTGAGATTACACTAAGTATAGCCAAGCACTGGTGTAAGAGTGAGAGAGTGTCTAGCAACTTGCCTGGGTATAGATCCACCGCCTTACCTATTCCTGCTGCCATAATGACTTGTCACATTCCGGTCTGGAGGGTAGGGCAGCCAGTAGACTTTCACAATTGGCCTAATATCCAGCACGCAGGATAGCGACGCACATGTAAAATCTATGAGTCTATAGGCCACTGGCCACGGCCAGGAGACCCGCATGGTTGTTTGTTGACCTATCACATTTCAATTTAGTGATCCTCAAAAACCACAAATTCCATTTGAATTATATGAATTGGATAAAGTTAGGTGATTTCTTAAGTTACCTTGCAATTCGCCACTCCAGTATATCGGTGGAGAAGTCGTCCCTGTTGCCGAGGTCAGTGAACCCCACTATAAAGTCCTTCGTTTTGTTCGCCTTCACAAGACCTATCGTCGGTATGACGCGGATTTTGAGACGACCTGAAAATTTCCATTTATTTAAATAAACCTTGAATTCATCATCAGTTTCGGTTTTGGCTAGAAATTCCTGGGTTAGTGAGTTCTTTCCCCGTTTTGATCACGGTCCTTTGCGGAATAGACCATTTGCCTTCCTGCCATGCAGTTCGTAAAAGGTGAGCATAGGTTTACCGTCACTAACATCGTGACATCTGACTAGGTGGTAGTTGCGCAGCGACTCGCCCGGATTGGCGACACCGCCTTACCTATTCCTGACGCCACGTCAATGCTAGTTGTTGACGTGATCTAGTTCGGAGGGTAAGGTACCCGGTAAACTTACTTTTGCTCGAGGTTTACCACCCAGGCCTCAGCTTGGCAACGCATTATTACGACCTTTGGTGTCTCTAGGCGGCATGAATTTCTTAAAATTAGGCAATTTGTTTGCTTGTTTGCCTTCCAGTGTCATAAAAAAAACCCTTATTTTAATGGTTAAACATATTTTTAGATCTGAAGTCATTGAATAGTCTGGCGATCTCTTAAGTCTGCCCGACGAAGCGAAGAAACAACGCGCGCTTCACTTTCAAAGCAAGAAAACTATATTTTCGACATTTAAAAAACACAAAACAGAACTAGATTTCCTAGATTTTAATCACGTAAAATATAAATGTAGATTTTTCCAACGAAAAACAAAAAGCTCACCAGTCAAAAATGGTGCCCTCTCTACATCCAACTTCACAAATCTGGTCTCTACGTGTTTCTTGGCCAGCAATTTCAAGTGCATGTCAACAATCCGACACCGTGGTGTGTCGTTCTTGTAGAAGTGGCACACAACATTGTCACTCTTGTTACAAACACCAAAGAATTCCTTTTCCCCATCTATTTCCGTATATTCTCCATGCCCCTGCAAGATAAATATTAACAAAGTGTCTCTGTGGTCTAGCGGTATGCAGTCAGACTTGTCTTTTTAAGGTTCCAAGTTTTATGATTCATCCCTGGGGTGGGCAACAAACAAAATGTGTATTTTTAATTAAAAAAAATATGTTCTGATTCGATATATGCCTCATTGAGAAACTTAGGTCTTGGGCTAGTTGTGAGTGCCCTGGTTGTGCCTGTGCCTATTTCTTCAGAGATGGCGAGAAGATACTTTTTTAGTTTTTTTAATTGGTATTTCCGAACGGATATGACTTAGGAACCTTTAAGAACATACTCATTCCATAAAGATCGACAATGCAATTGTGATACTCCTGGAGCTGTGAATTTGTCTATGGTCAGGAGTGATAAATGTTTATCACTATCCATTTGCCTATTTAACTCTTCTATAAAATAAACTATATAAGGAGGTAGAATTTCACAATAACCTAAATAACACCTAATTCTAACTTGCCACAATACCGACAAGTTTATTTGCAGCCAAGTCACTAGTGTTGTCATGGTATAAAAAATATAGTTTTACAACAGAGACTTACATTGGCTAGCCATTCTTGTTTCTGTTTGGCTCGCTGTTGCATCTCAGCAATGCGCTGCCGTCTGATTGCTTCTAAATCACTGCTGTCAAGTGCATCCAGTCTGAAAATAATATTTTTCACCTATCTTAACTAAAATTTGAAGCTAAAGAATTTTTTTGCTTGTATTTGCCAATACCTTGAATAAATTGGATTTGAAATGTTCTTTTTGCAGGAGTTGAAACCTTAGGCAGGTTAGTTGTGAAATACAATACTTAGAGTATACCTGAAGGAGTGAGTGACCAAAAGTTTCAGTTTTGGCTGGAAACTCCTGGGTGAGTGAATTATTGTGCGTCTTTCGACAAATCTCACCACAAACTGTTATTCGGCTAGGTATTTATTTATTTAGTGTATATATATTACATATTACTACTTAAAAAATTACATAAATATGTTTGTCTTTTTATTTCACTTAACACTATTAGTACTAATGGAACTGACCATAGGTACGACTATGAAAAATTTTTTTGGTAAAAGGTCACAAAATTTCAGTATTAAAATAAATTTGTATCATGTTTAAATAAGTCCACCTCAACCTCAATTGAAAGCAAGGCCAAGTTTGTTTTTTGGTTGAAAACTAGTTTTTAACTTTGGTAACTTTTGGTAACTTACCAGTAAGTAAAGCATGTTACAAACAACATCTTCAACCACACTACTGTGACTAATAACCAATTTCAGTAAAAATATCTACAGTTATAGATACTTAGATGTGATTTGTTTTGTTTAATATTGAAAATAACAGTGGCTACCTCAATACTTGATCTGTAACTAGCCCTATATCCTATCCTAGATAGGTTAATTGGCCATAAAAAGAACAAAAACACTAGTGAATCTACAAAAACTCAAATTGGAGATGTCTAAACTACCTATTTCATATAATATTTCAAAATTTGCATTACATATACTTACATTTTCAAATTTTTTTGACTTAAAACTATAGATTAAACTCTTATGTTTCATATTTAACACTATCAAAAAAGTCATCACTTTGATTTTTTGTAAGACACACTATATGGCTTATCTCTATCCATTTCCAAAAACAATAGTAGAAATAGGTCCTATATTGTCATACAAAGTGTGAAGCTGCTTTAACTATAGTTTCAACATCTAATGCAGATATCAATTGAATAAGAAAAATAAGATCATGATAGCCAATTGCTCTTTAGGCAAATTTTACTTAGTATTGTTGTTACTTTGTTAGTTTGTATATTTTACTTCAATTGTATTTAAATTCAAATGCAAGCAATATTTAAGTAGGTAAATC
>NJDC01001184.1:2441-40197 GCA_002245475.1 Calephelis virginiensis
GGTTGTAGCGATAAATCACGTGTATTTATATTATCATTGAAGGCGTAATCAAGTCGCGATTTCTAAACTGCAATTATCTACTTCTTAAGTGTTGAAAAAAGCCTGACTGATCTATATATTTTTTGTTTTTATTTTTCTTTGTTATCGCCTCCGTGGTTTAGTGGTCAGGTGTTGCACATGACATGACATGGGTTTGATTCCCGGGTCAGACACCAAAAATATTTTTTTTTATAACAAAACCGTTTTTTACCTTGCTTTTGTTTGCCATCTATCTTGTTGGTAGTGCATGGTAGATATGGTAAAACTGGATCGTTAAAATTTTTGCTTTAATTAATAAGTGCTAACCTAGCAGTAAATATATTTAAACTAATTTATATGTTAAAATATAAAAATAAAAAATACAATATATTTAATTAAGTTAGATATTTGCACACCACAATGTGGTGTTGTGGTATGAATGTTATGAATGTATGTAACCATATGTTGGTATGAATAAGTATTCTGTAACAACTTTTAAACACACATATTTCGTTGTAGATCTAGTATCTTCGGCTAGTCTTGTCCAACATCTTCAGGGATACGGGCGCGGACATACTGACTCAAACCTACTGACTTTCATTTATTGTTTTTTGTTAGCCAATCAAAATCAACCTGAATTATTTAAGAGCAGTGAAACTGCAAAAGCCGACACAAGTTATTTCATTTACACGTCACGATTTGAAACAAAGATCGAGTTTATATTATATTCAGCTCATATATAGTATATAATCGATTTCTCAATTATTGCTGAACCTATTTTACAATTATTTTTTTTTTATTTAAAAGAGCAAGCTTCCGAGACAGTCCTTTCACCAGTCCAGCTACCAAATCATGTTTGATTTTTTTCTTAGTCTACCTATAAGTAGAAAAATAACTTAAGATTATTTAAAAAAAATATAAGTACCTTATAATTTATGCAATATTAGACTACCCGGCGAATTTTGTTCACTTGACACTCCATACACTCTGCTTACCATTCACTTACACTTGCACTTGACTTAAAGATTTGATTGTATATGTAAAATGACCTGTCCGTTCAAATGTTTTCCTTCATTCTGGATTTCAAGGGATTTGTCACTTTTTACTGTATTTGTTGTGTATTATCTATGTCTGTAATTTACTACAAAATATTTATAACCTGGGAAAAAATCGGAATCATCTGCTCGTGCTACAAACCAAGTATCTAGCCCAATCTACACTTAGAATTTTTCTCCTCTTAATCGTAAGCCCCTAAAGCCAACGGTATAAAAATTATTGTATAAAATTAATCGAAATATAAAGTACCTGTCAGCTAAATTTCCTTACGATCGGTTATGTAGATTCGGCGCGAATCTCGGCCATGGTACAAACCGACAGACATATAGTTAAAAAGTTGTACTAATGCTAATGAACTGTCACTTTTTAGTCAGCATCTATTTCTTGTAAATATCTTTAATATAGCGAATTCATTCCTCTATACTTTTATTATAAGTACCTACCTATTGATTTTATTATTTAAGTTTAACTCAAAACCACTAGTGGGATGTAGATAACGTTTTGGCGGGACCATCTTGAAGTCATGACCTACCTTTCAAAAAAATTACCATCAAACCGGTTTTGTGGAGTCTGTTTTACCTAGGAAATGCGATGTTTTAAATAAAAAAAATATCGGTTTAGAAATGGAAAACGGTTAACACACCGACAAAAAATATAGTTCGGTAAGTTGGTTAAAAAAATACACGTGATGTTGGGTGGGGGAGGGTAACCTTAAACATCACGATGTATCACCAAGAGGGAGGGGGGGTCAAAAAATGCTAAAAATAACCTCACGTGATTAATGGACGGCCCCTGGTAAGAAATTCACGGCGCCTAGTGACACCATATATGGTAATGCTGTGTTGCTAACCTGGGATCAAGATGTTAGGCCTTGAGCAAAAGTAAGTTTACCGGATACCTTATCCTCCGAACCGGAACACGTCAATGGCTAGCATTGACGTTGTGGTGACAGAAATATACAAGGCGGTGGTACCAATCTGGGCGAATTGTACCACTTAGTAGGATGTCACGGTGTTAGTGACGGTAAGCCTATGCTCGTCTTTTACGAGCTGCCTGGTAGGAAGGTCTATTCTGCAAAGGAGCTTTAACCAACACGGGTGCATTCAAAACTGAAAGCGTTTACTAATTAAAGATAGATTTTGTATGATTTCACCCAATATTTTTAATTTTCAAATATTTTCACATTAGACAACTGGATTTGCTTTTAGAGTAGCTTCTGGGCTATCGCGACCACAGGACAGCGATGGACCTGTAACATGCATGGTGTCTAGAGGCGCTTTTGTATCTTACCATCATGAGAGCTGTGTGCTTATTCGTTGTTTTATTACATAAAAATCGCAAGTATCGACTTCAAGGCGGCTAGCTACGATAGGTGGTTTTATTTTTGGCGAGTTTTCGTAAAACAAACACGTAGTCTCAAAAGAAACCCTTTGTATTTATATTTCAATCATAAAATGATGATAATGCTTGTCATTCTCAACAATACGATGAAGAAACAGTTCTAGTTTAGTTAGGGTAAATATATAAATAGCAGGTACGATATCATTGATAGGTATACAATTGGTCAATGGTTAGGATTGCCACACGTAATATATAATGATTCTAAAATTAAAAATCGTCAATACCTACTAAAATCTATATTCAATGAAGGTAAATTCATATCGATTACGTCAGCTACGTCACCAAATAAATGCATTAAAATAGGTCCATCCGTTCAAAAGTTCTGATAACACAGAACACAAACACACACACGCGTTAAATATAAAAGTAAGCTGTAACGACCCTATTAATGGCCTACGAAAGTCGCAAGTGTGTAAAGATATGATCTCGATCGAGATGGTTTTTTGATACAAATAAGTTTTGTCGGTGTTATTGAAACTTTGCTGCCTGTCGTTTTTAAGAGTACACAGTACAGCGCAACATATTATATAGTGCCTATATCAATCATGAAGCTATCAATCATTTATACATCAATCTATCTTAACAAAGACGGGGCATATTCAGTATGTTTTTGGTGATTATCACTAGGGAAAGAGTACATCAAATAGCTGTCAAATGACGTATTCCATATTTGTTATCTCCAGTGACAACAGAAATACCATGGAGATAGCAAATACAAAAGACGTCATTTAATAGCTATTTGATGTACTCTTTACCTAGTGATCATTACTAAAAAATATTACTGAATAGCTCAGCTGATGTCATTTTCAAATGTTGCTTACTCTCTTTAACGTACTTGGACTCTCTTTTGTTTTTAATTTGTAATTTGACATCAAAAGACTTTTTAAAAGAGAGGCCGGCACATTAGAAATAGTCAGCAACATTTGGAAATGATGTCAGGTCTTGGTAATGAGTTTAACCTCCAAAAATAATATATCTAGAAGATACCTTTACGTCTATCTGGTTGATTGTCACATTAAGAAAAGTTATGTGCTGTTCTCAGCTTTTTAACCTCTTTTTTAGTTTGCAATACCTTCATAGATATTATGAGTTTCTTTTACAGCCTGTACGTTTATATTTGTAAAACCGTGCTAATGTTTATTGACCTTTTTTTTTGACTTCCGGTGTTATTTATTTGACAAAATGTATATTGTTACTTCGCGTATCTCCAAGTTCAAAACGAATTTCACTATACGTAAGAATAAAGGACGGAAAAGACTTGCTCTATGTTGGACAACACGCAATCCGATAACGCCTTTCATATTCTACATACTGCATAACATTTCCCTTTGGATTTCAAGTTATTGCTTATCCATTTGTATATGAGGAACTACTTTTAACTGTTGAACTCTTTAGTGTGTAATATGTACCTAAGGCGGATATCACACTGTGCCTTTATCCGCTCCGGTGTGATGCGGATTTTAACTTCGAAATATTGGCGCACGGAGATTCGGTCGCAAGTCTGTAAGCACACATACACTGGCTGCACAGGAGAGACCGGCCTGGTAGCCCAAGAGCTCATTATATGTGAGCGTAGGCTGTTTCTTTATAATAACAACAGCCACTTTAGCAAGCAACTCTCACACATTAAAACAAAGCACGAGATTCAGTCGATCCTTACATATATGTTAAACTACTTAGTACATACTGTCGCAAAAACAACTACTATAGTTGTCGTGTACGCCTATCTGTTGCTAAGCAAACTATCGTAAACATTGAAGCAAGAATCCTTTTATGGTACTACTACGTAAAAATGACCAAGGGATGCGTTTCTACGAAAATCCCCGAAAGGGCTACAGTGGGCTCCACCCTGCCCCTTAACGTGAATACCGATGTACCCTCCGGATGGCCCAGATCACAATTGAATTAATAATTATGATCTAGAATTGTCTTTATGTCGTCCTATCACAGAGAAAGACTATAACGAGGGATGACTTCAGTAGTAGACAGCGGTCCTAACAGAAGGTTTGTCTTCCGAAGCATGGCAGATTCGATTAATATGGTCGTAGCAGCGATAAACAAACTAATAAGAACCATTTGCGAGTGCATTTGTTGTTTACTGATAGCAACGGTTTCTGAGTAACAGTGTCTTTCACTGGATCTTCTCAGTGTGTGGCCGCGATTGCGGTCCGGTGGTAGTTTGTAAAAATGTAGAAGCACACCAGTACTTTTTGTCCACGTTAACCGAGTTTTCCTGATTATGATTCTGATTCGGCATGCAAACCGATAAGACACAAGTTACTCATGCACCAGTTGCGCCAGCTGCTATGCCAAGTATACTAATGACAACGGCACTTCGAAGTGTACTCGTACATGACACAGACACAGATATTTATTTTGAAGCACCAGTGTAATAGCTCCTAACAAATTCGGTTTCTATAAAGAAATATTAACTCGCAGAAAATAACTTTATTTTTATTACAAATGTCATCTAAAAATAACAAATGATTGCTTAAGTGAAAACAAACATTATATTAACTCAAACTGTTTTAAGTCAGAATCGTTTTAACATTTAGGTTCGATTCACATGTACCATAATCACAATTTACTGCAGCGACAAAAAGTGGTCCAACAGTGTTTAGGTGTGAATAATGTTGTTAGATGCGTAGTCGCTAGTGATTGTGATGACATAAAGCCACTCATGAACGCAGACAAACAGTTCAACATTGCCTTTTATAGAACACATCTAGACTGAACTAATTCATTCATTTGGAAGAGCTATTATTGTTGTGTCGCTAATGGTTGTGATGTGCTTGATAACGACAGCAAAATGTAGTCAGTGTAAATTCCACAATTTATTTCCAGTAACAAATTGCGCCCGACCACTTGTGGCGTAGTGTATTACGTGTGACACAAGCCTTATGAGACGATAATTTTTTCGTGTTTTCCTAGGAGTAATATAGTTTTTTTTTAATTTGTTAAAAATTTGTAATAGCAATATATCATACATAGTATTTTTAATAATTAAATGCTAGTATTTTCTCACTTAAAATAATGTTTGAATGTGGCTACGTACTTTTGCTTATCTTCTTTTCCTCTTTGCTCGATCTAGGGCATCTACTGGTTTAGCTTGATATAACTATTTGACTGTGACTTCGTCAACCTAGAATAATTAAGATTTTCACACAAACTTTCAACTCTTATTATGGTTCGTAGGTGATTGGGTTTTGAAGACAAAATTGCCTGTGTTTGAACTTGGATCTTTAGCTATACATATCAAATTTCCTCAATATCGGTAACCAAGAGAGTCACAAAAGTCAGATTATCGAATTTAAAATTATAGTATGAATTAGAGATTAGTATGGATGTATCCTTTTGTCTTTCAAACCCCATGACCACACGACCGGTTACAATTTCCTAGATTATGTATCTGTAGCTCTCTTTTCTCTCATCTGACGATAAATAGAAGTATATATTATGTAAGTACAAAACAAAGTCGCTTTCTGCTCTCTGTCCCTGTGTCACAGAATTATAAGTACAGTCACGAGCATAAATATATTGCTATGGAGAGATTAGCAAAAATATCTGTCAAGGAAGGAGTTCAATAATATCTGTCTGTCCATAAGCAGCATAATAAAGCGACATCAAATTATCTGATGAAAATGTACATCAAATAATTGTGATAACCGCTCGAAGCATTAATATGTGACGTTTGAGGTGACATAAGTGAAAAGCAAATATATGTCTCGTTTTGCTATTTTTGTAATTTGCATTGATTCCTCACAAAAAGCATAAATATGTGACATCTTACATCTCTGACATGTTTAATATTATGTATGGTCCGCGTAAAGACGGCCTACATGTTTCATTGAATAGTAATATTTTTTTATAATATTTTTATTTTATTTGTATGAACTTTAATTATTATAAATTATTATGAATTCATATTTTTATACATATATTTCATATGTACTTATGTATGTCACTGAACTCCTCCTAAACGACTGGAGCGATATTGATGAAGTTTTTTGTGTGTGTTCAAGGGTATTCAAGAATGGTTTAGATTCACAAAATGGTTCATTAAAAATTAAGTAAGTAGTCGTTGATTTTAGACTGTTTTACATTGAATTCGGCACACACTGCGCTTCAATCGGAGCAACAAATATTATGTAGTAATTGGTAATGTCCAGCGATACAAAGTTTGCTGGGTCGGCTATATATATATATTTCTTGTGTGCGTGTGTATGTTACTGATCTCCTCCTAAGCGACTGAAGCGACTTTTTTTTTTTGTGTGTGTTTAAGAGGATTCGAGAATGGTATAGATTCACAATTCAGTCCACTGAAAAATATTTCTTAATATTCTTTTTATTTGCATTAGTTGTTGATTTTGTAACGTATCTGTGTATGCTTAGATCGCCTCTGTGGTCTAGCGGTCCGGGTGTTGGACTTGACTGCATGAGGTCCCGGGTTCGAATCCCGGTACGGCCAACAAAAAGAAAATTGGATTTTTCCAATTTTCTAATAAAAAAAATGTTGGTCGGGATTGGAAATGTGCCCGCTCGGCGATAGGCTTGCCACCTATCACATTGTGGGACTTAGTGTTTTCGGCTAGTCGTGGGTGCCCTGGTTGTGCCTCTGCCTACTTTCGGGGATATGGGCGTGAAGATACTTTTAGATCGATGCCTTTGCATAGATTTGAAGTCCTAAGATAACTTTGATGTTGTTTTTTAAAGAGTGTGATTCAAGAGGAAGGTTTATATTTAATAATGTTTATATGTATAATAGCACAGAAGTTTGTCCACCCGTGAAAAGCTGGGACAGGCTGCTAATTGATTTTAAATACCTATGTCTTAAAATATTTAGTCACCTTTTTAGAAAAACACTTTAAATTTGACATCCTACTAATAACATTCTATACGTAGATGACGTGTCGGCATATTATTGGTTGGGAATCAAAATTTAGACACTGTTTAGTAATACCCTCATTCACTAACCGTCTTATTAATAAACATGGACTAGCGAAGGAGTAAAATTAAGATGATATTAGTCTGTATCACATTGTAATAAAGACTTTAATATCAGGTTAAACCTTGGCGTACTTTACGCTGTGCTTATTAATAAAACGGCTAGTGTTTAATTTTTTTAGTTAAACGGTGGAATTCTAGATTTGTACTAAATGCGAACCACAAATACACAAGTTACTATTTTGAAGTTTTATCCATCTTGATTTGAAGGATGCACGCTTTATTTTGTTTGGCTTTTGCTCGGTTTTTGTGGTACTTTATTAAAATATCCCCGAGCTTCGATCAGCGAGATAAGTGTTTGTGTTGAGTGTTATACGTTTGCAGAGGATTGGGGAAAATGTTTACTTCTGAGGGGTGCAAGGCGAAAATTCGGCTGACGATACAAAAAGGGATATTTTATGTGACGAAATATATTTCATACTTTATCAAGTTCTTTGTGATCGGTTTGATCGTATGGTATTAGGTGGATATTGATTAAAATTTATACTCTTCATCATCGGCACTTGGTGGAATTCTATTGTATAGGTACACACTTTTTAAATAACACTTGAATTTTTCACTTATACATTTATTAACACTTTGTTAAATTGACCGCCTCGTACACGCCTGATTACACTGACCAATCGCGAGGCTCCTGTTCGATTCCCGATGGTGGCAGGCACCCTAAACATATTCAACTTAAATAAAGGACACAAAAAGTATTAAAATAGAGAAACGAGCCGTCTCCTATTTAGATTAATATGACATAAAAAAGCTGAATCTTACCTAGTAAATGTCTCTTAACTCTCTTGCTATTACTTGCTAAATTCCTATGACCAGTTCATTGGTCGGGGGGCTAGAGAACACGAACAGCTCGACCCTCCATCCAATTTCTTATTCGATTTTTAGGAATTTGTTTGATGAATATTTAGATGTCTACATTTCCGGGTGTTTATTAAATATATTCTGGTATCTATTTAAACATTTAAATGTACTAGTGGTCGCCCATTGGTCGAAATTCGACCATAATAAATTATAATATCTTGTTGATAAGAACGCCATCTTCATTTCTCAAGACAAACTACTTTGTGTCCAAACTGTTTAGTGCGCCATATAGAGCGGGCGCTGTATAGAGTTGAGTGCAAAATGTGGGGACCGCATTCTATAAATTGTTTTGAACTGAGAAAAGCTTACCGATTATGATTTAGGAAATTGCCGGGAGATTTGTTGACCCATTATTTTTACTCCCACCCCTTTAGATATCAAGTAAACGGACTAAACAAGTGCTTTAAAACCATTTCAATTATTGTTTTAGCGATGAAATTCAATTATTTTCAAATTATTACAATTATATCATAATATAATTATCATATAATAAGAATTTTCAAATTGAAGTTTCAAGTCATAAAAATCATAAAAAAATAAATATAATATAATATAATGAGGTTATTGACAAGAAAAAACGAGGGGGGGGGGTGCTACAAAACAACTGATTTTCAAAGTGGGCGTTACATGAAATAAGTTTGGGAACCTCTGGCCTATATGAAAATTGGGTTTTTCCGATTTTCTAATAAAATAAACGTTGGATATGTTCCCGGTTGGCGATAGGCTTGCCACCTATCACATTGTGGGACTTAGTATCTTCGGCTAGTCGTGGGTGTTTCTGCCTATCTCTTCGGGGATATGTGTGTGAGGAAGATATAAATAATAACTGCCAAAATGAAAAACATTAATTATTAGTTTTTGTATAACTTATGTTAAAATGTTCCTTTCCCTAATAAATAATTATTTAAAAAAAATGTGTTTTTTTAACTTTGTTAATTGACTAAGTATAAGTATATTTAATTAATAGAAATAATTGAATTTCATCACTAAAACAATAATTGAAATGGTTTCAAAGCACTTGTTTAGTCCATATATTTGATACCTAAGGGGTTGGGGGTAGAAAAAAATGGACCAACAAATCTCCCGGAAACATCCTAAATCATAATCGGTACGCTTTTCTCAGTTCAAAACAATTTATATAATGCGGTCACTCAACTCCATACAGCGCCTGCACTAATACGTGATCTTTTATCGTTATTATCAATACATTCGTTTGTGTGTGTCAAATGCATGGTAGTGTGGGTAATGTTTTATTTATTGATTTAATGTACTTTACAAGCATTATTATTGAAAAATATTAGCGTTCTGCACTTCTCCTATACATAAACTATAAGTGTGCCAAATTTCATACTCCTGCGTCCGCGCAATTTTCGTAAAAAGGCGTCCAAAGTTTTGACATCACGTATTATATAGATAAGAATAGTTGACTAACATCCATAACACAAGCATAATATATTTTTTTTTACTTCAGGGTTAGATTCAATATGTGTAACTTGTCCAGGGATATTTAAATATTTATTTTATTTAAAATGTTTCACTTTTTGTAACATATTCAGAGCTTTACAACTAAAGATAAAAAAAATCTTCCGTTCCTTTACGGAACGGTAAAATTTTTTTTACCGTTCCTCAATGATGCTGGGAAAATTGAAAAATGGTTGGATTAGGTGTAATGCAAAGTGTTAAATAAAGTAGGTTGTGGACAAGTGCAAGTGTTATTTAGAAAGTGAGATATTAACTAAAATTAGTTATTTTCCTTAGACACAAAAGACACGTTGCCAAAACAGGGCTAAGATATGAAGCTTCATATAAGGACTGACTATTTCTGACTGAAACCATTTTCAGGAATAGTAACTAGCAGAGGTACCAACCGGTGTAAGGCATTTCAAAACTTTTATTATTAAAAAAAATTAAACACCGTCGATATCTTTCACTTTATATGAAAACATTATCATAATATTAATATGTGACTCGAAAACTAGGGAAACAAAGTAGTTAGTCTCGATTAATGAAGATGGCGTACTTATCAAAAAGATAATTAACAATAGAATCCCATAAAAAAAAAACATTGTAATTATAATTTACGATGGTCGAATTTCGACCATTGGACGACCATTCGTTTAAAATAATGAACGTAGTGAAATACACGAAATAGTATTAGTAGCATAATTATCAAATGTTTAGTTATTGAAATTCTTTCGAGTATTTTTATCATCTATTTGCTCATTTATTCTAAAAAACATTACACATTAAATTAATTTTACACATTAAACATTAATTTAAATAGTCCGTCTTAGACTCTTAATCAAACTAAAAAAACGTTTATATAAGTGTAACAATCAATTCTCCTCACGTAGTTCCAGACATAATTTTCCAACCTATCCAAGGTTTGTGCCCAATATCCCGAATAAGATCGTATCGTGGTACTTATGGAGAAATTTCAGGAAAATTAATCAATTGAGTTGAAATCATAAGTAGTTTCTTGGCTCTGTGGTGATTCAATACCCGGGTTGGGCAATAAAAAAAATATAAAAATTTTCAATTTTGAATAAAATAAAAAAAATGCTGGGGATTGGATATGTGTCTGGTTGGCGATAAGCTTGGGGATAACATCGTGGAATTTAATGTATTCGGTTTGTCGTGGGTGCTCTGATTGTGCCTCTGCTTACCGCTGTACCGCCCATTTCCCCTGGGCGTGAAGTTACTTTTAATTTTATTATAAGGCGAATGCTCACCTGAAATTTCACCAAGTGTTGAGAATGAAAAGTATACATCATGAGTATTTTTAGAACATATTACCAGCCAATTATATTTTAAACGTTACAGTTATTTTAAGGAGATACACACTGCCTATATACACCAAAAGTAAAAAAGTCAAAAGTGGTATTTTGCTAATCTAAAACAGGGCTCTCTTAGCGTCTTGAGTAAGTAAGTTTTCCAGTCAAGCTTACTTTCCAAACACGACAGTAGTGAGCATTAACACAAGGCGGCCGCCTTGTGTTAATGCTTGGCTTGGCTATTCTTCACAAAACTTACTGCGTGGAAAAAAATAAAAAGCGTTCCAGAAAAGAGCCTTTATGAAAAAGTACACATTCCTTATAATAATACCGAAGTAACAGTCCAAAAAACGACTACAGACCGACACAGAAATGAAATATTTGCCTCGATTTCTCTGGATTGGAACTGGAACTGGAACTGAAATTGATGGCAATGGGATCTTAAAAGAAGGCTCTTTCAAAAAAAATATTTTGGAATCGGTTCAGAAATTATTGAGAAATATATTAGGATACATAAACAAATGTGGGAGTCGAACGTGTCCACCTCCTTTTTTTGTAGTCTATTAAAAAGTTGGCAAAAATAACGTTGCCCGGTACTGAACATGTGCCCGATTGCCGATAGGCTTGCTACCTATCACATTCTGCGACAGAGGTCTTCGGCTAATCGTGACACAGATGCGCTACCTACCGCAAGCAATAACTACGCTCTTTAGTTGAAAAGTCCCAGGTTTGGAATCCATTAGGTCATAACCGTTGTAACTGGTTCTACGAAAGTGCAGTAGTAGATAAGAAATGTCTTCAGAATCACAATGTGCTAAACATCAAAGTGATACGCACGCACAGTGAGATTCAAGGGGAAGCGGAGGACTCAGTCATGTCTCAATTTGTTTTTTCTCAAACAGCGTTCATAAATCTAATGTTATTTTCAAGTCATGAAAAATGCGGGTGTGCAGAGCAACTGGGTAGCAGCATAATTGTCCTAGACATTATGTTACATTTACAATTATAATTGCATTATTGAAATATCTTTGATAGAAAGTAAATAAAATGTGAATAAAATCTTTGATATTTTTATTATTATAATCCCAATGAAATTAATAAAAACATGGAATAGCCTGCCTGTTTTTTTTTTCATTTTAAAACTTGGCTGTATAGGTAGCTTCATAGCTTTTTCAGCGTAGCTGCGATTAAAAAAAGAAATAAAAATGTTAGATGTGTTCAATTCTTGCATACGGTTTAACGCCAATGTTCCCCAGATGGCGGTCTGAACGTGAAGATCTCTTACTAGTCTTTGATATGTATCTATAAATATCTACCCATTATTTTATTTAATACAATGTGTAGTTAGATACTTTTGATTCAAATTAATATGTGATAGGTTCTATAATAGGTATGAAGTTATGTCCATTAAATGCATATTTATGTATTTTATTTTATGTTTTTTTTATTAAGTCGTACCTGATGTTTGTCACACTAAAGGTTGACTGGAAGAAATTGCATATAGAATCTTCAAGCCCATATCCCCGAAAGGGTAGGCAGAGGCACAACTAGGGCACCCACGACTAGCCGAAAACAAATGTGATAGGTGGCTAACCTATCGCCAACCGGGCACATATTCAATCCCAAGCAACATTTTTTTTATTAGAAAATTGAAAAAACCAAATTTTCTTTTTGTTGCCCAACCCGGGATTCGAACTCGGGGCCTTATGCAGTCAAGTCCAACACCTGAATCGCTAGACCATAGAGTTGATAAGGCATATAGCATGAAGCTAATGTATTTACAATTATTTATTTGTATGAAATAAGGTTGATTTAAATAAAGTATTTATTGCGACAATTTTTTTCGTTTTATGAATAATGTGACTTATATTTTATTTCAATCGCTCTAAAATTCTTTATAAATCTCAGTAAAATGCTCATTAAAAACCTTTAAAACGATAAGTTAGAACCCTTAAAACGATCAAATAATATCCGCGAGAGAAAATTAATTCAAACCTAAACAAACCACATTTTCAACAAATAATCTACTTTGCTTTTTTTCACAACACAAGAAATTTTGGGTTTCCACTTACGCTCCTTTTTCATAAAAATACAGACCTTTATACAAAGAAAACTGATTACGACAAGAAATCTCGTCTACCCCCATATTGTCATTAGTACTTAATAGGGTCATCTTTTGCTACGGACATACTAGATTTATGTACGAGGATTAAAATTCTAGTAGGAAGAATGAGGACACGTTATTGATCCTTGTGATTATGAAAATCAATATTTTAATAAGCATATTATTAATGGAGTAGCAGCCCACCCCAGTTTCACGCTGGAAGACAAAACTTCTATTATTCAACATATAAGCCTTCTTGAACATTCTGTCATAAAAAAAAAATCGCATCAAAATCCGTTGCGTACTTTTAAAGTTGCTAGGGACAGACAGCAAACAACGACTTTGCTTTATACTATGTAGTGAATTCATATGTTATTGGTACAATAAGGAATATTACATGAAAATAAAACTAGTGAAAAATATATATTTCTTGAATTAAAGTTTATTTGTGCACTTTTGACCGAAAGTGTACAAATTGTCACCAAAATTGATTTATGAGTAAGTTCTTCTTTTTTATTCTTTTGTTTTGATCCTGACAAAACACCCAGAATATATTCACTTGTCAGCTTTTTTAATTGTGTTGACAAGAGACTTGGTGATAATATATAAATTATAAATTCTTTACAAAGTAAGTAACTTCAAGAGATTACAGAAACTAGTTTAGATAAGGTCCAGTGTTGCGGAGTTAGTTTTTTTTATCTTATTTTATACCTAGAGTGTTTTTGGCTTATTTTTTGGTCTGTATGTTTCTTATTAAAAAATAAAATAACTGGTTGAACTCCGGGCGTACCGGCCGAAGTGAAAACTTGAATATTAACATTGTGCATTTTTGATATTTTGGAATGGTTAGGGAATAATTTTGCAGGAATTGCTTTAATTATCAGTATGAAAGTACTATCATTTATGTGATAGAATACAATATTCGTTTATTGCGCTATCGTACATACAACACACAAATGACACGTACATATGACAACACGAACATTCGCGCCATTTTGTCTTACGAATCAGGTCACGTGTCCTGACACGAGTTTAGAAGTTTTTACCTATTTCAAAAAAGTGCGCAACGCCGCTAAAGAAGTTTTCACTTCAAAAATAGTGCATTAATTTTAATAAGTTTTTTTAATACAGGACTCCAACTTAAATCCAAGCTATGTTTTGTAAAAAGTTAATCAGGTTACAGGTGCGGAATTTGAGTTCAAGTTCTAAATAAAACTTTTTTTATAAAATAAAAAATTTTACGTAATCAAAAATATCCTCGAAGAGGTAGGCAGAGGCACAACCAGGGCCCTTACGACTAGCAGATAACACTAAGTTCCACATAGGTGGTAAGCCTACCGGGCACATATCTGACTCAAGGATTGAAGCTTTGATCTCAAAAAGTCAAACTGGAGACCAGACCGCTAGTCTACAAAGGCAATAGTTAAAATAATACACAGACAGACAAACAGATAATATTTACTTGTTCAGTTGAAACTCTCATAACAACTATCTATGAGTGTTGATAAAACCACGGGTTTCTCTTACCCCCAGGAGAGCCATCTGTTTATAATGTATATATTACGTGTCACGTTGTTTGTGGTCAAAAAATTACCATCCGAGCGAAGTTGGAACAGGCAGCTAGTAATATAAATAGAAAAAACTATTTATACATATGAACTGAGTACAAGTCCCAAAAATTATGAAGAGCGCTGACAAAATTTTCACTTCGAAAATTATTGTTGACGACAGCTATAAAAATTTAATAAATCCTGTGAGGCTAGACGCTACGATTTTTACAAACGTTTAGTCATTGTCATGTCCAAATTAAAGTTTGTTTGTATTTTTTCATATATTTTGTAAGAAAGCCAACAAAGGACGATGGATTAATTATTAAAACTAAGAGGCGCTATTCTTTATTTAAACTGTGGTGTTCAGGAATTCTCAGCCATTTTTCAGCAATATTTGGAATAAAACTCCAAGAAGTAAGCTGTATTTAATTTAGAACTAAGGAATAAATAAAAGTTTGAAGCGAAGTCTATTAATAAAACCGGAAAATAAAAACCGGAATAAGTCGACGAACTATCTACGGCTGTGGAATTTAATTAAAAGTTTCACCACGAACCAATGAGGTTCATGTTCGTTCATATAATTACGGATCTATGTCAAACCGTAGTTTGCGCTGGTTTTGTGAACCCTTATTTTAATACAATCACGATTACCCGTATATATTGAGTTTAAATTCTTTAGTAAATGTGGAAGGATCAGAATTATCCTACATGTTATTATAATAACAAGCGTTATGTTGATAATTTGATGTAATGCATCTTTGTCTTATGGACTCACTAGCGACTAAGCACGTAGCTTCTCTACGTATAAATTGACATATTGGAACATCAAATTAATTGATTTAATTTACTATTTAATTCAAATAAAGCATATAAATGACATGACACATCGACGGCTCGCTTAAACGATATGTTTAAAAATATAAACACATAGCAATAAGTATCGCTTTCAATTTGCTTTAATCAAAGCATATCCAATTAATGACATAACACAACCAAACAAAAAAGAAAAAAAAACGAGTTTTTAGCGCGATCGTAAATGAAGATGGTTGTAAATTTTTCACAATTATTGAATTTAGTGTAAATTATGAGGAAAATTAGTTAATTTAGGTGGGAATTATTTTAATTTTATTCAGTGAAAGTGCAGATATGAAATAATCATGAAGAAATTAGTGTATTGTGAATTTCCTCGCTGCCGCCAAATCTCCCAAAGTGAGCTTGTGTAAAGTGACCACTGCTTTACTCAAGACTCTGACGTGACTTAGTAAATAGTGATTAATGACTGTATATGAATAATTAATACTGAAGACATGTGACTAATGACTGTATAAGAAATAATTAATACGGAAGACGTGGCAGCATAGCCTATAAAGGTCTTAGCCGGCCCCAGAAAGGGGCAAATTATCCTAAAAAAAGAAAAAAACAACTGAAAAAAGTTTCAATGTGACTGAAAAATACCCATTAACAAAATGATCCGCCATTTACTGAATTCATTTGTCACAAAAATGTGATAAATGAAGAACTGCTGGACCGATTTTATGCAAATTTCACATAAACTTTCTATTAAATAGTCCAAACAAAGCCTAAGCATTTGTTTTGGATAGGTGAGCCCGTTCTAGAGTTATAAAGTATTATTCATATATATTAAAAGCGTATGAATTAAAGCTAAGTTTAAAATCCTATGAATTAAAGCATTGTTTTTCCCATTTCCCTGCAATTTTCCGGTTTTTTTTTCATAAAAACATTCTCCTGACAATAACTAACATAACAAAAAATGTTTAGCAAGTTAAAACCTTCGTTCAGGCGTGAAGAGATGATGCCGAGAAATGGGGTTTCATATACATAACTAGCTGTTACTCACGGCTTTGCTCGCGTAGCAGTTAATATTTTTACTGATTATAGTCTATTAACAAGGACTTTCATACAAGCTTTCAACCCTTATTTCATCCCCTTAGGGGTAGATTTTCCAGAAAAGTTTAAATACGTATCTACTTATTTTTAATAAGTAGCCCAAAATTAAAGTTTTATGTTTCTAACTTAAAAAAATGACGGTCCTCAATACTAACATTTTTTTTGTGATATAGGAAGGCAAACAACTGACGGATTTCCTGATATTAAGAAATTCACGCTGCCTAGAGACAACAGAAGTGGTAATGGTGCGTTGCCAACCTGAGGCCGGGATATTAGGTCTCGAGCAAAAGTAAGTTGACCAGCTACCTTACCCTCCGAACCGGAACACGCCGTGACGTTATGGCGGCAGGAACAGGCAAGGCGGTAGTACCAATCTGGGTGAGTCGCTGCGAAACTCTACCTCCTAGTCAGATGTAACGGTGTTAGTGACGATGAGGCTGTGTTCGCCTTTTGCGAGCTGCCTAGCACAAGAAAGCAGATGGTCTATTCTGCAAAAGAGCCCAGAACAACAGGGGCAAAACAAATTAAATAAAATGTATCGTATAATCAACTAAAATAATAATGATTCGTGATGATTTATGTTTAAGTCATATGTTTTAATCAGATAAACGCAAACTTATTAACTCTGCTTAGTGAGTATGACAGAAAACAGATCTCTGAAATTTCCGTTTTTAGATGAACAACATGAAACAGGCCACAAGCTGTAACTGATTGTAAAATTTTAAACGACTACGGAATTTCACAATAATATAATTATAGAAACAGACAATGAAAACCGACAGAAAGTCGCTCACAGCCATCAAAGATGTCAATGGTGAGTTACCAACTTAAACTGGTCTTGGGTAAATAATTGACTAAGTGTCGTAATGGTTTCCCGCGTGTTGGTTGGCTCTTTTGCAGAATGGACCATCTACCTTCCTGCTAGTTAGCTCGTTAAAAGCGAGCATAAGCTTAGTGTCACTAGCACCGTGACATCTGACTAGGTGGTAGAGTTTTGCAGCGAATTGCCCGGATTAATACCACCCCCTTATCTATTCCTGCCGCCATAACGTCAGCGATTGCTGTTGACGTGCTCAGGTTCGAAGGATAAGGTAGCCGGTAAGCTTACTTTTGCTCGAGCCCTAACGTCCTGTCCTGAGGTTGGCAACGCACCATTAGGTACCACCTCTGGTGTTTCTAGGGGGTGTGAATTTCTCACCATCAGGAAATCCGTCTGCTTGTATGCCTGTATCCATGACTATCTATAACTAAGCCCCACATTGTGATAGTTAGCAAGCTTATAGCCAACCGGGCACATAATATCCAATCCTGGGCAATATTATTCTTATTAGAAAATTGAAAAAAAATGTTTTTTCTAGTCCGATCTGGGGCCTAATCCCGGGACCTCAAGAAGTCAAGTTAAACGAAAAATAGCTTACACAAACAACTTTAAAGCTTTACTAGTTGGTGATTGGTTCGTCACATCCTTACTCTAAAAGTAATATTCTTTTTTTTAATAGCAGAAAATAGCAAATAGCTGCAAAGACTAGATGCTAGATTGTTTCACTAGTGGGTGATGGGGTCGTCATATCCCTACTCAAAAAATGTGATAAGAGCGTGAACAAGCATATGGCAATCCTGATGGTAAGAGTGTGGCCAACAGACACCAATTATATTATAGATACATCGCTCTCTTGTTGCTGGGATTATAGGCCTAATGTCTCTATTCTATCCACATCATCCTCGAGACCTGAACATAATAGTGCTAAACACTTTCATTATGGTGGCAGGAACAGGTAAGGAGGTGGATCGCTTCCCGGTCTAGTTGTACTCTATCACTAATGGTTTCGTTGATATAGACCTTTAGATATCTAATCGTTGCTCGCCTCTAACGAGTTGCCAAGCAGGAAGGCAGAGGTTACATTGTATGCAGGGGACCTGGGACATGATGGACTAAAAAGAATAATAAAATAATGTTTGAAATGATAGACATTGGCAGTGGCATATACCGCTGGATAGACTGCTAAAACTAGATAGCAACATTGAAAGTTCTCACAAAGCGTAATTCGAAATTAGTTCAAACGGCAAACTTTAAGCTACATTTTTAAAAACTGCAAAAAAAATCTCAATATGTTAGCCAGTAGGTCAAGGTATCCGGAAAAAATGTCTTTTCTGTGATACCATAAACTTGTCTTTCGTTTTTCTCACTTTTGTTAACTTGACTTCATGAGGTCCCGGTTTCGAACCTCGGGTCGAGTAGCAAAAAAAATGTTTTCTAATAAAAGAAAATGTTGCTTGGATTAGATATGTGTCCGGTTGGCGATAGGCTTGCCACCTATCATATTTTGGGACTTAGTGTCTTCGGCTAGTCGTTGGTGCCCTCGTTGTGCCTCTGCCTACTCCTCCAGGAATATGAGCGTAAGGATTCTTACTTACTTTTTTTTACTCTTATTAACATCATGTACTAGCAATCCCAATTGTTCCTCACGTTTATGCTTTGGAACTCGGGGTCCGATTTCCTACTCTCAACTTCAAGGTTCTGGATTCAGCCAGCGATGTTTCACTTCTTCCGATTCACAGGTTCTACGGCGTTTGGATATATTTTGTTGTTCGCTATTTGAAGCCAACAATGCTAAGGGTATATGGTACATGTACATTAATCTTCAATATCAGCATTTTCATGATATGCTGATGCATATGCATTTTCACGATATGCTGACGATAAAATATTTCGAAGAAAGGAGGAGATTAGACATTGGCTATATTTTTGATTAAGTATGTTATCCGGTGATTGTCCCCCTGTTGACCCAAGTTCGCAAAATGGATTAAATAATGTCTCTCTACCAGGCAGCTCTTAAGACCATTAGTTGTAGAGTGGTTTGCAGCAACTTGCCCGGATGGGTTCCCACCATCTTACCTATTTCTGCCAACATAATGACTCTGTCACGTCCGGAGAGCAGATGAAAGACTTGCACAATGGGTCTCACATCTCGGGCATTGGACTGTGACGCACCTACAACATTTATATCATCATTAATTTTTTGGTCTTTTGTTTTGGCCTTGTTTTGGTTTTTCCTTTTGGCCACGTCTTTTAACAACAGGAAACCTGCGTGTTTGTTCGTTGATCGCGCATATAAAAAAATCGAATTTTCTGTCATTTATATTTAGTTAACAAAAAAATCTTTTTATTTGAAACAGCATATTTCGGAGATAGTACCAAAGCTGATGACAAAAACCAAGGGAAACTAGAAAAAAAATTGAATTTGTTTTACGTAGATACTTATAATATCGCAGTCAGTTTTTTTGCACTTTAATTGCGCTTGAATTATTAGAGATTTAAGTAACCAACGAAATTCCGACTTTCTTCTTTATTCTGTTTTTTAATAGTTTAGTAATTACTCGGCTGTTTTTCATTAGATTTTTGCCTTCATTCCTCGGACACGCTTCAGGCGTATAAAACTCCTCTACTTTCTTTAAACTCAAGTAACATTTTCATGGCATTTGCATGAACACTTAAACTGTTTCATACAAAAATGGTAGTAATATATTGGCCTAAAGGTTTCGCTTATTACAGTTATATACTATTGTTATTATAATTACAATATTAAGTCGATATAATACTATGATATTTTTAAAGTAGAACAAACACTGCCATTTTTAAGGAGCTTTTATTAACTTCGTTGTCCACGTGTTCGTGATACACGTAACGCGATCTTAGAACGTATTTTTTACCAACTTTGAAAGATCGGATTGAATTAAAACGTCACACACAACAAAGTCGGACCACAGAGTATTTTAAAAAAGTAAATGTCACTTCACAATCATCATGATTTGGCGCCAAACCAAAAATATTTGAAGAGAGATTCATCAATGTATGTATTTTGCGACTGTGGCTGTTTTTTATGACAATGCAAGGCAAATGTGCAAGTCTACCGGCTACCCTACCCTTCGGGTTGGAACATGACAGGTACTATGACGACAAGAATAGGTAAGACGGTGATCCGGGCAAGATGCTGCACAGCTCTCTACCCCCAGTGGTCGTGTTCGTAACCTATATTTTAACCAGCGCTCGCCTCTTACGAGCTGCTTGATAGAGAGGCAGGTGGTCTATTAGCGATTTATTATTAATGAATAAATATTCAGGTTTCTTAAGTTGAACTAACTCATAGAAAATTACTTTCAATTTTTAATTAAAATAGATATAAAAGCGACTTCGTTAGTTTTTAAACTATTAATTTTTGATTTTTTACTCAAATAACGCGTATTTTTAATTACAAAACCAGATATTAGTTACAATCGTATTATTTTTGCAGGTATACATTAAGGAAAAGCCAACTACATCAGGTAACAGGTAATTTGTTCATTACAGTTTTCTTCTTTGAATATGCACATCCCATTGTAGCCTAAATTTTACTATCCATGCAGAGTGACTTCTTGAGATAATTAAAGTATCCATCTTCTGTCTATCGAAAGAAAAATTACACACTTTCTTACAATTTGAATTCGTAAATTGACCAATGTAAACTATAACATGTTATCATGTAACAAACCTCTGCTTTCTTTTTGTCGCATTTTTACATTTTCACCAGTTTTAATTTGTAATATATTATTGCAAAAACCTTCAGGGGCCACTCCGACTCGCACTTGGCCACTATAAAGAGATAATAAATACAAAATTGGTTAATTAATCAATGTAGAAGCTTATAATATCGTATGTTGCACGAAGATATATTTCAAACGTCGGGGAAGCGGAAATGTGACATTGACGGACTTGCATACAAACTGTCACCCCTTGTCGCACCCCTTTAGGGATTGGATTTCCGGAAATTCTTCCTTGATATTTCTCCACGTCGTTATAACTAGCGGTATGACAAATTACAAGCTAAATCCTTTCAGTAGTTTCGGCTGTGAGAGGATTTGCGTGCGTGCGTAAAGTTTTCCCTGTTTCGTTCCTTTTCGGAAATCGTTTATGACAGATACGTAATATTCTCTGTGTGGAGTAGGCTTGCTTAGTTCATGTACTATGAACTAATGAGAATTAATTCAGTTCACAGAACTAGAACGAAATATTCCGTAAACGTATGCTTAATCGTTCACTTAGTACGTCGCGTCGTTCGTAATGTTTTATCAGGAACGAAATATTAAACAAAGACCAGAATGAATATGAAGAATGAATAGTTTGTTGCGCGCTGCCTTTAGACAAGGCGCTTGAGATGTAATCAAACGAGAATAACAAATTATGCTTTTTTGACTTTGACCTTTACTATGATGAATATTAGAAATAATTTGATAAATATGTGTTGTAAATAATTTGATAAATATTTTAAACACATTTTACACGTAAAACGTAATATAAACTTATTTTTTTTTATAAAAATGGAAAAATACCAATCGTTGCAAATATTTTGATTTTTATATACGCCATTCTAAGAATGACACTAAAAATTGTGATAAAACTTCTCATTAACATTTACGAATGACAGTCCTACGCCTGGAAAGTATAGAGGAAAATCGAAGTAAAATTCATTCCGTAACGGGCGCAAGAATCGTGAGGTGTAACTTTTTTTAATGTTCTACTGAACTAATAGTAGTAGAATAGTAATCCGAACTAGTACATTCGAATTACTGAACTAGTACGGAGCGATCCTTATTGTGACCGAGCATTAACATGTCTAGTGTGAAGTCTTTAAGAACGGGGCTTTCTGCCTTCTGGTAATGTACTCAGGGGTACATTGAACTCGCTAAAATAATATTATTTGAATACTAATAATTGTCGTCAAAGAAAGGCAGCCTAATGATATTCATACTACATGTGTGCGAAAGTTACGATTTCACGGCTAAAGCGCTTTACCGATTTAATGAAAGTTAAAACACACATTATTTTTAACTATAAAGGGGGAGGGAGGCGTGGTAGGATTCCAGGTTGGTCGTAATAGGTAAGAGATCCACCTTACCTATTCCTATCAACTTAATGATTGTAGGTTAGCCTTTGCACAATGGGCCTAGTATCTTGGTCACAAGACAGCGACGCGTCTATAACATGTATGATGTCTGATCAGGAGAGCCAAGTGCGTGTTCGCTAAACTCTCACATTTATCAACATGGGAATAATACTGTTTTAAGTATTCATGGCAAGCCCTCAGGTTCATCGTATCCAATCATCTAAGTTGTCTGACACCGGTCGTCCCAAAGCGATAAGAACGCCTTTGTAACATTTTAAGTATAACATGTAATATTATTTTTCCTTATACTAACTATTACATTATCTACCTTTGTAGTTTGCTGGCTGTTATTTTATTAATTTAAAGCAAAAGCCATTTGTAAAAAAAAGAAAAATAACTCCTACACAAATGATTTATATACTAGGCGTTGCCTGCGGTCGCTCACGTCTTGTGATATGCCTATAAATACGGAAAGATATTTATAGGAAAATGCATAAATATTTCAAGTTAAATCTTAAAGGTATGAAAAAAAAATTGCAGTTTAAACGGTAAATTACGGAATATGTACGTGCTGTAAACAATATACTGTTTAAAAAAGTTCAACTATCTACTTCATCTATCTTATAACAATCCTTGTTAAATTTAAATTTACTAGAGTAATATATTTATGAGGAAATATGTCGAGTTAAAATTTCGTACAATATTTTGTTGTTTGTGTAGCAAATACTGTTTAGGTTCAAGGGTCATCTAATTTTGCAACATCTCTTTTGAATAGGTAACGATATAAGATATTTCCGGACGTCGACGAGATGAACGCAGGAAATAACCCTCTTTTGGACAAAACAAAGGAATATTAAGCCTCGAGGCAAATGACTTTCTTGATTTCAACAGAATTTTGTCATTGTTAAAATTGCGCCCACTCATATTTTTAAAGAATTAGATCCAAGTAATCTACTTGAAATTTTCAAAGGATCAACATCATTATCATCAGCCGGAGGACGTCCACTGCTAGACATAGGCCTCACCCAAAGAACGCCATAAGTCACATACACCAGCCGCTTGTAGCCAGCCAATACCCGTGACTTTGACCAGATCATCAGTCCACCGGGTGGGAGGTCGTCTAACACTACGTCCCACGGAGCCACGTATATATCCCCACGTATATATGGAAATTCATAAACATAAGTAAATAAAACAAAACTTATTCATCTAAAAAGTATTATACGATGATATTCTAGAAAGAACAAATATATTAAAAGTAGTTCACTAAGTACAACCGTTCCATAAGATGCCGACCATGCGTCTAAGTCTTGCGGTCGGTAGACTATAGTTACACAACCCTATTATTCTTATTTATGACTGTAGTGTTCTATGGCCGAGCAGCATAGTATCTTGTAGACTTAAAACTCGGACCACCGCGACCGCCTTCCTCTCATGACAACTTGCCGGCTTTGGACATCTGTGCACGCGGTACTCGATCATTTGATGTTATTTTAAAAAAGTGATATCCCCTCTGATAGTTATTTAAATCGAATGATGTATAGAGCAATTTTGTTTTATAATAAATATTTGTAAAGAATAACATAACTACTTATTTCAATAAAGATTGATATCATGTTTATAAAAACAGCTTTATAAGTAATGCATGATTTTAAAACAAATTTGGTAAGCATAAAAAAGGGACTTTTTTAGAACTTTCAAAGGGAAACAATTCCGTCATACAAGATTTTTACGAAACTTGAACCGTTTACGCAGCGCACAAAGCGGTAATTAGGACAAAAAATCCGTGATTTTGATTGGTGCTCTGCTCCCATTCTATATAGGTCTTAGGATGATGATATCTAGCCTTCAGCTTTCCTCGATAAATGGGCTATTTAAAACTGAAAGATTTTTTTAATCGGACCCTACTGGATCGAATCCTGATATTAGCGCGTTCAAGCAAACAAACAAACTCTTTAGCTTTATAATATTAGTATGAACCGATTTCGTAATATACTTGACCTTGCACAGTAAATGTGGGAGAATAGCTTGGCATAATGATGTGTCTCCCTACTCCAAACGACACCATTTGAAAACAATTACTGTACATGCTTTTGTTGCTTAAAAATCTTCGAGATTCATCAGGATTGCACAATAAAAGATACTAACGGCTCAGCTGGTTCACCAAGCAAAGGTGATGATAGCTTACCATTAGCACAACCCTGCGTTTCATCTTTGAATTTTAAGGCATCACAATGCTGATATTTTTTATTCATTTGTGCAATTAAAACCAAAGGAGGATTTTCATACAGTTACGTATGGTCATAATCGAATACTGCAATAAGAAAACCGTTAAAATTAAACCAACCGAAAATGCTTCTACGTTAAGCTTGACGCTGCATTCTGACCGATCTTCTCTCTTGCGTCTATGTAAATGTCTTTATTTCGGAATAAAAAAATTAAAATCCTAAACTAGCCCGATACCAATTTTCGTTCAGATCGGTCCAGGGGATAGACCGTGAAGAAGGAACAAACAAGCAAATAAACAAACAAACAAACTTTCGGATTGATAATATTACTGGGATAATTGTGTAAAAATGTTATCCCATTAAAAACATTTTCGTGTATAATGTTGCCAACATATGACTCACACTTTGAAAAAGTTATAAAATTTGATGTAGAGCCAAGCTTCTCACTCTATTCTCGCTATATATTTACACGACTAACAGGGCATGAAGTAAGGTAAAAAGGAAAATCAGAAGAAGTCGCGAGTATACCGTTGTTATTCTATAGTTTTGGCACGAAGTAGACGTAGGTCAGATTGGCTATTAGCATGATTCGCCTGTTAAATGCAAGATAAATGCTTCAATCAAAGCTCCCTCCAATTAATAATAGAACAAGGTCAATCAGTAAGTTAAACGGTTATGTGCATCACATTGAATCTGGGCCCACTTATACGAGCTAGTTCTATATACATATATAATTATATCATGTAGTAGTGCATGAATTGTCCCTTTCACAATTCACAAACGGTCGTCTGGTAGACATTGCTCTGGATCGATAAGACCGCCTTTGTGTATAGGTTGTGTAAACTGAAATGACGCGTCTCACTATCTTTTTTTTTAAATGGCCAATATTTGAGCCGAGCAGAGTGTTCAGCCCGAGACATCATTATTTAAATGGATTGGACTGTTCCTTACAACGCCAGCAACAAGGGCTGTCTCCCGAGAGACCGTATCTCAACTTGGAGTTGAGTTCTGATTACTGGATGGACTAAATGGAGGAATAGTGGCTCGTCGCTCGGCGTAAGGCGCCGGGCGCAAGGAAGCGTTAGGCGCCGGGTGCAAGGAAGCGTTAGGCGCCGGGCGCAAGAGAGCGTTAGGCACCGGGCGCAAGCGAGTCTCACTATCGCATTCATGCGTACAAGTATATTTTTAACCGACTCCAAAAAGGAGAATGAGGAGGAGGTTTTCAATTCGACTGTTTGTTATTTTTTTGTATGTTTATTGCACTATTAGCTGATTTGTCATAGACATAAAAAATACTCAGTATAAAGTGACCAGATAACTTAAATAAAATCTCGCATGAAAATTATAGGTACATACATATCTTGTCGCGAAGCTGCAAGACGGGGAGAGAATATTGAAAGGCAATGAATGAAGTTTATCGGATCGGCTAGTTAAGCAGTAAAATTGCAAAAAACGACTTTAACTATTCCATTGAGTACTACGTCGCGATGTAATAATTTTTGAACTGAAAACTTCTTTGGCGGCATTGCGCACTTTTTTGGAATGGGTAAAAACTTCTAAACTCGCATCAGGACACGTGACCTGATCGAAAATTCGTAATGCGGCCAGGTCGCTTGTGCGAATGTTCGTGTTGTCATGTTTGTGTACGATGGCGCAATAAATGAATATTGTATTCTACCACATAAATGATACTTTCATACTGATAACTAAAGCAGTTCGTGCAAAATTATTCCCTAACCATTCAAAAATATCACAAATGTACAACATTAATATTCAAGTTTTCACTTCTGCTGGCACTCCCGGAGTGCAATCATATAATCATAGATAGCCAATGGTTCCAAAATTGAGTTATGCAAAAAATTTCAAATGAAACCAATCAGAAACAAAGATTTTTGTATTCTTAAGCATAATTAGATTCTCCACACATTTTGTTAGAGGACGACGAACTTTTTGTATGGAGAACCAAAATTTTTTTTGCGATTTTCTAAAAGTTGTTGATGTTGATGTCCTAAAGCCGTCCTAGAAAGGTTATGCGTTAGTTACCATTAAGCAGGTTTATATACTATAATACGATTTTTATACAAATTTTCATCCCTCATTATAATTTCTTGGAATTGTTTTTTGGATAAACAGACAGACTTTCGCATTTATAACATTAGTAAGAATACTAGGTTTGCCTAGTATATTGACCTCTACCTAAAATTTGGTAAAAATCCGTTTTTGCATGAAAAGCGAACAGACAAACTGATAAAAATATAAAAACCTTCTTTTGGGTTCTGTATCCTGTATACAATAAGTAGCAATATTTAAAAAAAAATGTTTTTTACAGATTTAGTTTTATTAACCCCTGGCGGAAAAAATTTGGTGTTTTAAGCTTGTCGTGTCTGTGTGTGTCTGTCTTTGGCATCATATCATTTGAACGGATGAACAAAATCCGATGCGGATTTTTGTTTGAAATCTGCGTAATCGAGATTGTACTTAGCTACATTACGTGTAAGTTTTGTCGGGGGCGGATTATTTGTTTTTATTTTAGTATTATTATAATATAGATATAAAGTATAGGTCTAAAGAATAAAGTGTATTTATTTTAACTAATCTAAACATATTATGTAATTTTGTTTAGTGGAGTGGATATATAAATTAAAAAAAATAAAATTAGAATAGATGGTAGCCACGAATGATGGATCGCCTCTGTGGTCTAGCGGTTCAGTTGTCGGACTTGACTGCATGAGGTCTCGGGTTCGATTTCTGTGTCGGGCAACAAAAAGAAAATTGGGTATTTCCAATTTTCTAATAAAAAAACGTTTCTCGGAATTTGATATGTACCCGGTTGGCGATAGGCTTGCCACCTATCCCATTATGGCACCTAGTGTCTTCAAAAGATTTCAAGATTTATTGAACATATAAAACATTAGTTTACAAATACAAATTGCACGTAAACGATTGCTATAGTTAAAAACTGTGTCGCAGACATTTACGCCCACCCCTGGACAATGAGGAAGTATGTTCTACTCACTGAAATAACAATTATTAGTCCTTTAATATTATAATATTTATATAATTATATGACATAGCTACAATTTATAAAAGTAAAACAGTTTTTAAAGTTAACACTTTAATTATAATACATGTATGTGTACATGTGTGTGCATAAATGTGTGTGAGTTCGTGTGTGTATGTAGTGTGTGTGTGTGTGTGTGTGTGTGTGTGTGTGTGTGTGTGTGTCTGTGTGTGTATATGTGTGTAAGGCATTTTGTAATTTTGGTTTTTACTTCCCAGTACTTTTTACTTCCACGTTTTAACTGTAAGACAGTTAAAACGTTGGCAATTTGATAGAGTTCTGTAGTAGGAAAGAAGATAGGTTTCGATAGCATTACTTTTAGCACTGCTCTTTGAGCTCTTTCCAAACGAAGGCAAATAATTTTAACAGAGCCACCCCAGGCCGCTATGCAGTAAGTGAAAATGGACTGAGCCAAAGAGAAGTATACAGTCTTTAGAGTGTTCTGATCAACAACTGTTTTTAGATTTTTAAAGATGTATATTAATTTTCTGACTCTAGACGTAGTTGTTTCAATCTGGTCCTACCATGTCAATAGGTTGTCAACATTCGGCTAGTTGTGCTTCTGCCTACCTCTTCGGGGATATGGGCGTGAAGATACTTACTTAATGGATGGTAGTAGAGTGAATTTTACACTTCCTAATATAAATGTAGGAATACACTTTTACAGAGCAAGTTCAATTGTTACGTTTTGTGTTTCATGCCCGGTTTTTATATGCAAGAAACGAGTCGTATTGAATTTATATTTGATTGAATATATAAGAATAACGTTCCGTTACCTTTGAGCAAACTAAGAATGGTTAAAGTTACGGATTCCGTTTCGTTGATTATAGGAACCGGGCATCAATGTTTTCAAAATTAGCCATCCGGTTTCGCTTTTTCTTTTCATAGCTTCGTTATAAATTTGAAGGTTCATATATAAAACCCCAGTGCTGGTCCAATCTGCCTGTGTAGAATAGACCATTTGCCTTCCTGCCAGGCAGCTCGTAAGGGGCGATTAAAGGTCAAACAGGTCGTCACCAACGAGACCACTGGTGGTAAAATGCCGTGATGCAACTTGTTGATGAATGGTTTCACCGCCTATTCCTGCTGCCATAATGACAGTGCTATGTTCCATTCCGGAGGGTAGGGTAGCCGGTAGAATTGAGCAATTGGCTTAATATTATGACCACTAGACATCGAGAGACACTCATACTCACACATACACACACACACACACACACACACACACACACACACACACACGCACACAACATTCATGATGTCTATAAATCACGGCTATCTCTTCCCATCAGGAGAGAAATGTGCTTGTTAGCTATCCTATCACATAAACTAGTTCCGGTCCTTAGGGTAGATGTTGCTGGTAGAGTTGCACATAAGGCCAAACACTATAGGTACAGGAAAGCGACGCACCCCTAACATCTATAGTATATATAGACCATGGTTGTCTCTTAGCATAAGAAGAAACGTGTTCTTTTTCGCTATCTTCCATATAAAACAATATAATTCTACACAGAGCGTAGGATATTTTTTTGCAATAAAACCTCGTGTGATCCAAAACAAACTGACTAACGAACTGGCGTGGTTTAGAGAAGGAGCTTCATTTGTTTAATTAGCGATGGTTAACTTTGGGATAAGCCTCGTAATCGGATTATTTATTACTAGCTGTTTACCGCGGCTTCATCTAATTTTTAGGCATTTAATTTTGAAACAAAACAATTGGCAAAACTAGACTTGACAATTTAATCAATCGTCACCTTATCGCCTCTGTATTCTAGTGGTTTAATCAGGTCCTGATTTCTATTCCTGGAGTGGAGATGGATTAGATGAGTGCCAGGTTGGCGATAAGTTTGCAACCTATCACATTGTGGGACTAAATAAGTACCTTTGACTAAACGTAGTTGTACCTCTGTCTACTGCTTCGGGTACGAGCATGAATATACTTTTTTTCAGCAGAAATAGCCAACAGCTGTAGAGTTGGCATGTCGAAGCAAATTAAAGCACAAAATGTTCGCCTGCGCATCAAGTATAAGACAATAAGTTTCTAAATAATCTAAACACTTCTCAAACCAAATATCTTTACGAAATTTCGCGAATATATTAAATTGAGATAATGCATGTAACCCTCTAACTCCAATTAGTTCTTAGGGGTGTGGTGATATTTTTATAAAAAGATGCAGGGTCCGCACGAGTCAAATTCTGTTACAAAAAGTTCGCCTGGACAACAAGTACAAGGTAATAGTTTCTTAATAATCTTAACAGTTTTCAAACCAAAAATTTCGCGATAATATTAAAATAATAGTATCTTCACGCCCATATCCCCATAGACGTAGGCAGAGGTACAACCAAGACACCCACGACTAGCCGATGACACTAAGTCCCACAATGTGATAGGTGGCAACCTTATCGACAACCGGGCACATTTCCAATCTCGACCAACATATTTTTTTTAATTAGAAAATTGGGAAACTCCAATTTTCTTTATGTTGGCCGACCCGGGATTCGAACCCAGGACCTCATGCAGTCAAGTCCAACACCCGGACCGCTAGACCACAGAGGAGATATTAAACTAAGATTGAGATAATGCTTACCCTCTAACCTCAATGGGCTCTATTTTTATAAAAAATGTTAGGTGTCTTGTGTTATTTTAATAAGCTCGGTGACCTTTTCAAGGTACTTTAAACATGGGCAACTTGAGATTTTCGCGTCAAAAGTTCACGTTTAAGTCAAGCTAATTTCGTATATTGTGCGTGGATGTAAGGGATTGATGATATTCAATAGTATCATATTTTTCATTATTTTATGATAAGGTACTTGCGCCTAAGAAGGCCCCATTCTTAAAATGGGCCAGTCCTTAAGTTGGCTCAGTTCTTAGGATGACTCAGTTCTTAAGATGGCCCATTTTCATTTTTTTGTATTTATCAAAGTTTGAACGAGTTTAAATGTTACCATGTTTCGTAGGTAGTAATTTTATCTTAAGAACTGGGCCATCTTAGGTGGAAGTACCTTGTTTTATTTTAGCGAAGGGATTCGCCTCTATGGCCTTGCAGTCCGCTGTAGGAATTGACTGCATGAGGTCCCGAGTTCAATCACGGGATCGGGCTATAAAAAGAAATTGTGTTTTTCCAATTTTTTAATAAAACCATACGTTAGTCGGGATTGGAAAGGTGCCCGGTTGGCGTATAGACTTGCCACCTATGACATTGTGGAACTTTGTGCCTTCGGTTAGTCATAGGTGTTCTGGTTATACCTCTGCTTACCTCTTTTGTGATGAAGATACTATGCTAGATAGATATGGTAGGAATAAAACCCTAACAGATGGAAATGATATGTGTTGACAGCTAGCCTTCAAAATAGGAATAAGAAAATATCACGCGCATGTTATAGCCACGAAAATAAGTGAGGCATTTGGAATCATCTGAAGGAAAATGGAGGCATCTAAAAAAATATTAGACAATACACAATCATGATGTTATTGGTTTGTCTTATCTTAGAGACGAATGGCTTATTAATCTTCAGAGCAGAGCATTAGTAGTGATAATTATTAACTTCATACAATATAATTAACATATTTGAAATATGAATATTATTAACTTTATACAATTGAAAAGTAGCTTGTTCCACCTTTTATCCAGACTGGTTCAGTTTGAAATCGGTGGTAGTGGTACAAGGCAGATAAGTACTTTAATTTGTTCGAATTGGGTGGCACTGATATGTTGGAATAAGAGTTGAATGCGTAGTCAAGTCGCGACAGAGGGACAGGCGATTAATAAACGAGAGGTTTCAGCACACATATCAACTCGGAAAGGGATCGTCACTGTATCGCCTTTCGCCTCGCCGTCAACCAGACTTCAACTCAACGTATGCACGTAACCAAACAGTATCAGTAGCTCTTGTACATCAACTCGGCTACGGGTAACCAACACCGCGTTTACGGCTCGCCGACCGCGAGCCTGTTCTAGGGATGTCGGAAATGAAATAAAGTATCGATATATATCGACATCGATATTTTTAAAAATATCAATGTCGACATCGATATTTTTAATTATAAACATCGATATATCGGGACGATATGGAAAATAAATCATCTAATCAACTTCAGTGGTAACTACATTTATTACATTACATTACATTACATTACATTACTAGAAAAATACTAATCCAATAGACAAATTTTAATATATCAAAAACAACGATTAAAGAATATTATTCATTATTCTAGCCAGTATTTATCTGATACAGGAATAAGAAAAACTCTTTGAGTTATGGGCTCGCCTGTAAGCCGACTTCTGTTGCTGGGTACTGCGAGATTTACAGCAGATACACCAGTACCATTGTAAATCGCAGATTCAGACAATTCCATGAAGTCATTTTCTGTCTTAGTTGGTTCACTAATAACAGTTGAACTAGTAGACGGAACGAGCGAACTAGTTCTTGTTGTCTTTCGTTTAGGTTGTGAAGAACTTGGTGTAATATTATTCATTTCACTTGACCTTGGGTTTTTATTTTCAAGTTGTAAAAACGCATGGTGATGTTTATTTTTAGATGTGCAGCTAAATTTGTCGAATTACCATTGGTTTTATATATACCTTTTCGACGCCGAATACATGAAACGTTTTATTTGTCAGTTTTAAAAAGTTCCACACGACACTAGATAATATGACTGGACAGCTTAAATTTAAATTATTTTGTTTATGTACGTGAATTTATTATTGAATAAATTAGAAAGATTGTAGACGGTAATCTATTCAAACGCAGAAATAAGGTTAGCAGTGAGCAAGTAATCACTAATGTTAGGTTTTAACGGATATACAAAATAATGCATAGGCCATAGAGACAATTGAAGGAAATGAATGTTTTTTTTGGTGAAGCAAGAAGGCATGAGATCTGAGCCCATAGAGCCTGGTCAGATACAAAATTGAATGAAATTACTGAACTTATGTACCACATTAAAAAGCAGTTTAGCAACAAATTGATTGAGTCTACCAACCAAATAAAAACATAAGAAAATATCATCTTTGATACATTTTGGTATTGGATATTTGATATCGATATGTCGTTGCAAAATATATCGGTCGAAAATATCGATTTATTGAAGAAAAAATATCGATATTTATTCGGCAGCCCTAGCCTGTTCCGAGGCGCGGCGATTACGTTACGATTTAGATTTATAGTGTGCGTTGCAATATGGAATTTCATACAAACAATAAAGAACAGCTCGAGGCGATACGGTGCCGATCCCTTTCCGAGTTGATATGTGTGTTGAGAACTTAATGAAGTCGCGAGAGGGGAATGTAGATAAAAAAAATAGTTTCAAAATAGTCGATTAGGCCAAATAATTCCTTTAGTTTTGAAACTTGATACAATTATTCTTTACGGTTTCTAGATGAATATACTAAAATAATTGCCGATGTAAAAGGGGTTGTTCTAGAAAATGCTGTTGCCGAAAAGCGGGCATAACGCGAATTCTTATCTGTAACGGCTGCCTTGGAGCTTGTACTAATTGAGCCCCCACCGAAGCTTGTGATAAAGAAGACGAATATAATTTTTCAGAATAAAAATTTGTAAATAAAACGATATGATTTCTCATTTTTATCACCTTAATACTCTGTATCTCCTAAAGTGTTGATCGTATAGTAAATATAAATATGGTGTTGTGGGTCACCAGGTAGATACAAAGTTCCTTCGGCTAATGTAGAATCGACACAATTCATGAGTATTTACTTATGCATTGGCGGGGTGGAGTGGTAATAGAGAGAGAAGGGATGTGAGAACGAAAAGGAAGAGGGAGAAAGAGAAAGGTATTATACACTACTCGCTTGTGTATACGACTGTCGTGACTGCGCACGTCTCATTTAACGGTTTTATTCCACGGACTTTTTCTTACGGTTTTTACTATTACATTTTTTGCAGTTTGGTCGCGCAGCAAAATCTCCTCCAAGCCTGCCGTAAGGAACTTCGTTTCAAAACGTGTAGACATAATCTATGGGAACAGATACCATACGTAGTTTTCGAGTCACAAGCAAAAAACTTGAAAAGTAGATATTTCCCTCTCTCCCCCACTATTCCCTCTTGTCCCACCCTCGAGGACTGTTAGTATATTCGCCTAGTAATCTTAAGGATTAACTGTACCAACTTTCAAAATTACAGGAATTATTTGGTCTCAATTCCTTAACTTTCCCAGACTAATGGAAGATGTACAAGGTATTCCTATAATATAATATTATTGAAGTAAAGGAGATTAGGTTTTGTAAATATAATTATCTTACTTATTATTGCTCATTTGATACTAGCTGTTGCTTGCGGCGTTGCACGCATGGTTATTAGTCCCAAAGGAACATTTTTTTGTGATATAAACGTTGTTAGTTGATCCAAGTTACCCTCAATGTGTGTGTCAAATTTCATTAAAATCGATTCAGCAGTTTTTGCGTGAGGAAATAACAAACAAACATACAAACTTTTGCATTTATAATATTAGTAGGAAGTAGGATTTGTGAGTTGCTTGTAGTAATTTGCAATGGTTTTGAAAATTGATTGCAGCTTACACTACGACAAAAGTTTAAATTTAAGTATTTCAGAGGTGAAACTTCGAAAATAGTATCGATGTCCCTTAAACGGGTTTTATGGTTGAACGAGAAAAGGGACAGTGGCAACATCCGTTAACAAAAAGACCTTTGTAACCACTTCCCATGATTTAATTACTTTAAAGACTTGTTTGTGTTAGTTTCATTAAAAAACCAGAACAACGCGCCCTCTTTTTAAACATTTTATTTCGTATGAAAGAAGCCTAGGTTTAATAGATGAACAAACAAGATCACAGGAGGTAAAGTGCTTTACAGTAACTTACTCGGTTCTATCGAATTTTCTATTCCTACCAACATAATGACAATGTTTGGTATTGTTTGTGACACAACAAGGATTCAGAGGATAAGGTAATCCAGAGGCTTGCATGTTAGACCTAATAACCCGACAACATTACAAAAGCAACATTCTTATAACATTAATGTTGCTATGATTGTCTTTTTGCTTCGGTAAGCCGTACGCCCTCTGTTATCCTACCCCACTGCCTTTAAAAAAAGAAGGGAAGTTCTAATTCAACTACAATCGTAACTGTCTTGTAAATAACGATGTATATGATTTGTGAAATAAAATGGACGAGATATAATCTTTTAATGATGCCATATGATTTAATAAATAACCATCTACTTACACTAAAATTAAGTCTTTGACCGATGTAAAATAAGCCTTTATTTTGCTAATTCCGCGTAAGCAGTGTGACAATGTGACAAGCCTAACTAACGTTCCCACAGCCCAACTCCGCGACCAGAACACGAATAAAGGAAGAGCTCGGGAAACAATACAAAATTGTCACATTTTTCACATGTGACAACCCGCCAATGAATGTGGAGGGAGCAAGACAGGTTTGTCAGGATCATAAGGTTTGGCACTCGATACTCTCAGCCTACTTGGCGTGAAAATATGCATGTATGTTTGTATGTATGTACAAAATTAGAAAGAAACTCCAATCTTAGGCCGTGCAATACGTCAACACGCGTAAGGGCTACGTGCCTTCAATATTATGACTACTTCTAGCTATAATATCTACCTATAATAGGTAGATGTAGTTATAATATATAATATAATATAATAGGTATATATAGTTATAAAATAATATTGATGGCACGTAGCCCTTACGCGTGTTGATGTATTGCACGGCTATAGGTATAATTTAAAAACAGAGCCGAGTTACCATACTGTGTAGTACATTATCATGATTCCCTGTTTTTTGACACAAACAAATTAATTTTAAACAACGAACCTGTAAACCAATTTTTAAATAATGAAAAAATATTTAGCAGTCCAGTGTTTTATGCTTTAATTTTGTAATAGAAACCATGTACAATGATTTATAAAAATAATACTTGATTATGTATTGCTTGTCCTGTTAGCACTACAGTAAGCAACCCAGATATTATGTCTCCAATACAATAGTATAAAGTATTTGAAGAAATATTTACTGTACTTAATGAAAGTGGCATACGAAAATTATGCACAGTAGATGTACCAATACATGTTCTTGTAATAAGACTATAATATTACACTTACGTGTCCGCAATTTTGAAGGTGTTTATGAAATGTTTTGCTATAATATTAGCCACATGTGAGTATGCTATCGTTAACGTCGAAGTTTATGAGGTCGAGGCTGCCGAAACAATATACTAAATCATCAATATCGTACTGGGATTTTGTTTAATCTTCTTTCAGGTATATTTCTTGCATGATGAATATTATACTTATAAACATCATATGGTGAACATTAAATTATGACAAAATCTGAGCACATGCGCAAGAGCACTCCTTAACTACCTTTTCTCGAAGCATTTTCTCAATCAATCAATTTTTGTTTGCTTGGCTTCTACTGTGCTGTGCACAATAATTCCGCCAATGTCAAGTTTTGCCGAAAACACGTAGCAAATTTTTAATTGTTTACAATTGGTAGAACTAGACGTACAACCTTTACATTTGAGTCAACCGAAAACAAACATCACAATAAATAACATGCAAACAAAGAAGGAACAAAACAGAAGGGACAAATATATTACTACAATCTAATGTTATTAGAATGTATATACTTCGATAATATTAAAATAAACGGAGTATTGGTATAACAAAGGCGGCTTTTAAAATTAATAGGGCGCGGAATTTCTGTTAGAAGAACATCATACAAAGATATCTGGTATTTGTTACAGGAAAAAATATGTGATCTACAGATCCCTCTTCTAACCCACATTCACAAAGGGAATGGTCTTTTTCATGATTTTTTCTAAGGTGAACAGGAGTGCATGCATGGTTCAGGCGAAGGCGACATATAGTGGATATTGTTTGTTTATGTAGGCCTCTGTATTTAAAAAACCAAGGTTTAATGGGAACATCACTTTGGATATCTCCATAAAACTTGCCTTTTTCTGATTTAGACACCTTCCATAAATTGGACCAAGAAGATTTTAAAGTTAAAGAGGCCAGATCATTTAAATCCGATGAGGGATTATATAATGATCTGTGATCCCAATTTGAGTCGCCTGTTTAGCAAGGGAATTGTCAGCAATACCACAATGGCTAGGAATCCAAGCTACTACTATTTTTATATTTTTCAGGTGGCAGATATACAACGCTTCTCTAATTTCAAGAATAATAGGGATTTTATACTTGGTGCGGAAAGGATTAGCTAGTACTATTTTTAGACAGCTCAAACAGTCTGTAAATATGATGGACTTGCTAAGTTTATGAGATTCACAGTACTTTATAGGCTCTAAGAGAGCTACTGCTTCACCTGTGAAGACTGAAGCCTGAGGAGGACGTTTGTAGCTAAGTATTACTTTGAATTTTGGAACTAACACAGCTGCCCCAACTTCACCATTAGGAGAAAGTTTGGAAAGCATTTTCTCGTTTGTAGGGTTCTGTAGCCGAATTGCGTGTAGCTTTTACAGAATTGAGATTACTGTGTGTCTGTCCGTATGTCACTGTCATTTTATTACTGATGGACGTACTACACAGTTATAACTTGGGTGATGGATATGTTCTGTGAACCGATTTACGATTTTATAATAAACTAGTTGCCTGGATGGTAATTTTTTTATCATAAATTGAGATGTAAGCTATCCTATCTTTCAAGTTGGATCAAACTTCACACGATGTGCAAATTTGATTGGAATCGGGTGAGTAGCTTAGGAGTTCATGGCGGACATACAACCTGACAAGTAATATAAATATATTAAGAATAAAAAAAAAACAAGGAACGGAATTCAAACAAAAAATAAACACATCGAACCTAAACTGGCAAGACATCTATCTATAGATGAATATATAAAC
>NJDC01001184.1:59486-72210 GCA_002245475.1 Calephelis virginiensis
TGGAGTCAGGTTTTCGTTCAGGTTGTGACATATAATTTTACCAGGATGATTTTATAACAGTTTTGGGCATAAGTCTCTCTCAAAATGGGTTATTCTTACAATATGACCTGATTCCTTTACTATTTGATTTGGCTTAGTCGTTAATGCCTTATTATTGAAACTAGTGGTTGGTCGAAATTCGACCATAATAAATTTTAATTTCTTGTTGATAAGACCGCCATCTTCATTTCTCAAGACCAACTAATTTGGTTTCAAACTGTATGGTGCGCCATCTGTGATCTTTTATCGTTATCATCAATATATTTGTTTGTGTCTGTCGAATGCATGGTAGTATGGGTCATGTTTTATTTATTGATTTAATGTACTTTATAAGCATTATTATTGAAGAATATTAAGTTTCTGCACTTCTCCTACACATAAACTATAAGTGTGCCAAATTTTATGCTCCTGCCTTCGCGCAATTTTCGTAAAAAGGGGTTCAAAGTTAAGGCATTACATATTAATAGGTATATAGATGCCTAGAGTTTTAGAAATGCTTAATTCGAATAATTACCAATTCATAAAAAGACTGACGGTTGCACTCAGAGCGGTATTTTAAACAGTCATAAAGTCGACATTTGCGATACAAAATTGTGATTTAATGATAGAAAATGTTAATTGGTTTCTCTGAGTGCTGCCGTAGTGCTAAAATAACTTTGCATACCCGTTTGTAAGGACATAAATAAAATATAAATGTTTTATTTATTTATTGTGTCCAAATCTTACACAAGGCCCCAATAACTGGGTAATTTTTAACCAACACTTAAAATAAGGAAAGGTTCATATGTTCGAATCCTAAATTTATTTCGATTATGTATTCGATTATTCGAGTATGCGATTTAATTGCTTTTTTATTTCAGAGAGTGCTGGTCCCATTACCCCCAAGTCTCTATCTGATTATGGAATCCTAGAGAAATCTAGAAAAAAACACTGAATTATTATGCATTTAGATGACATAATTATGTTCCTATAAATTTAAAAGAAAGAAAAAAAATTCGCCCCAGACACGATTTGAACCTGTAACCTGTCGTCTCACGCTGACTAATGCTTTAACCATTTGAGCTACTGAGGATTCAACTCCCTTGGCGAAATTTTTAATTGCTTTCTTACCCGTTAACGCGGGTAGTTATGTCCTGTAGATACACAGTTCTGAGTACCTATTAAATGAGCTCATAGATACAGATGAAATACATAATCATAATGGTCATAGCTTTCGTTTCTCTCAAGGTATTTTTAGTTAAGCACTTGGGTTAAATTTATATAAATTTTAAAGAAAGAAAATATTTAAAACCTTAAATGATTAGAGAATTCGTCGGCTTGAGACGAAAGTTTACAGGTTCAAATCAGTCAGGGGCGTTTTTTTTTTCTTTTTTTAAATTTAAAATTTAAAGAAATGCACAGGGCAAGCGCTAAAATAAATTCACCTTGACATAACTATTATGGCTTGCGGTCGTACTTAGAGAGGTCAATCGTCTTTTAATTCGTCATTGAGTCCATATTTTAAGTACAAAATTATGACAATGATACACTAAATATTAATAGACGTCACTGAAAGTGACCGTTGAAGCCCAATATTAGTTCTGAGTTGAATGCAACGTCTTGACACTCTATGAATTGTTTTTTTTTGGCACGTTTACAAGTTATAATTAAAAGTAAGGTCAATATAATAGACCGGATTTGACAAATGTCTATCTCTGTAAATACTTGTCAAACATAAAATGCGTTATTTTGACAATAATACAATAAACAATGTGTATTTTAAAATGAAAATGTTAAACAATTTGCAATACTAACTATGAACAATGAAATAATGTTATTTTTAAGACGCATAGTCAAATTTCGATTAACTGTTAGATGTGATTAATTAAATTGACCCTGCTTTAGTTGTTGAAACCTTCACGGTCTCACAATTGAAAGATGTTATGGATTGTAATTACTGTATGAATAATTACCATAGCATTTCTGTCATTCATAGAAACCAGTAATGGTTTTGCTTTGCTTCGACTTGAGGGCCAGTACCTAAATAAATCTACAAAACGTGAACGACGAATGTTACATTTCATTTCTTTTAAAATATGATTTTGTATTTAAATAAAAATAAATGTTTTATGATACCTACATCGACCAAACTTGCAGCTCTCCTGATGTTTGCTTTAAGTAACAAGTAAACATTATTTTTAATTTAATTTAGTATTGAGAAATATGACACTAATTATTCACCATTTTGTGTCTAGAAAGACCTGATATTTTATAATCAATTAAATGATTATATAATCAATTAAAGGATCTCACATGCAAAAATACACGAAAACTTCGTTTTTTTGAACTAGTCAATTATTTAAACTGGGTGCTCAGAATACGAACCTGAAAATGTAGGACCTATTAAAAAAATCATAAATTAAAACGAGTAAAATACAACAATAGTGTCGCTACTAATAGAAAATTAAATTAAAATTCAAAAAACTCCCAACACAAGAACTTAATTTCCCTTTAAAAAGTAATAATAAACTGACATTCGGTGAATCTCCCCACTTTCACCCTCCACAACTTTTAAACGGCTCAACCGATTTTCATCAAATATGTCTAAGAACACTCGCACATAAGTTACCTTTAATACAAAAGAAAACAAATTGAAGTTACTGCATCCGTTCAGGAGTTGCCACAGACAGACAGACATACAGACAGACATACACATTAAACTTATAAAACCCCTCCTTTTGCGTTGGGGTTTAAAAAGCCGAGCGTCAATGAACGAATTCAGTTGATATCCATACGTGTCGGACATTGGACTTTAACAAGTAAATACGGAATATTAAAAGTGTTACAATTTATTGGTGTTTTATTTAATTTAATTTAAACTTATTATTATATTAAAATTAAGCATTAAGTTTAATATATATACAAATAATTAAGCATTATTTTGAGCACTATTCTGTAAAATACATTCAGAGGCAAAACAATAAAACAAAAATAGCAAACGATACATGAAAGAAATAGCGAGTTCTAGTTTGAAGAACAAATAAGCCTATGTAGCAGTCTTAATATCCCAGTTTATGGTTGGCAACGCCCCAATGTATTCTTTCATCACAACAGATCTTTGGAAGTCGTTGTAGTATCTAGTCTGAACTCGTAATAATACAAGTGCCTTTTGGTGACATATAGCCTACAATATCTTCCCAAAAGGAAAGTCTTTTTGCTAATTTGAATTTACAAAAGTAATAAACAAACTCACCAACGCAAGTAAGTACCTACCCATATCATTTTGGCCTGTCATACATTTTAATTAATTGTAATGTGTATTTGTCTTCCAAATAAAGGACGTTATTATGCATGAACTTATGCAAAGTGAGTATGTGCAACTTAGACAGGCTTTTGAAGGGTTCTGTAGTATAAATATTATTTTTATCTAAGAAGTCAGCGGAAAAGCACACCGCTCCCCTCATGGTAAGAGAAAACCGCGATGCATGGCCTATTGTACAAGTCTACCGGCTACTCTACCCTCTGGACTTCTCTGGAACTCTCTGGAAACCTCAATGTCATTTTCAAAGACTTATATCGGTTTGATTCAAACATATTTTTTTTTATTTTATTTCCATTTTTTTTGTTATAAAAATCGTTAACTGAATTAGGAAAAACTTCTAACATAGGTTCAAAGATGTTTTATGTTTTTTTTGTTTTGCAATGTTTTATGAGAATAAAGTGGTTGTTGATATATGGACTAACAGACATGTATGTTTAAGGTTTCCATTTTACGCAATTTGGCAACGGAACCCTGAAAAGGAAAGCATAATCGTCGAAAGCGCAGTTAATCTTTTCTTGAGCTGGCCAATTCTGAGCACTGCGTTTATTGGTGTCAATTGAGTTATGAACTGGTTTATTGTTATGCATATGTCGCAGGAAATGTGTGAAGTCAGGAATTATAGACGATTCATAAACTGTACTAAAAATCTGTTATAGAATAGTAACTCGTAACGCAACTATCTTATTAATATTATTTTATTAATATTATAAATCCAAAAGTTTGTTTGTTTTCTTGTTTGTTTGACACAAAAACTGCCAAACCAAATTTTATGAAATTTGGCATACGCATAGAGAATAACTTGGATCAACACATAGGGTAGTTTTTATCGCGAAAAAAGTGTTCCTGGTTGATCCCATGGTTCCAACCATTAATCACGCTGACAACAGCTAGTAAAATACATTATACTAAAGTAACTCAACTCTACTGACAGATAGGTTCAGGTATTTTATACCCGGAATATAATTGTACAAGTTGATTTATTTTTATAGTAGTTAATATTTTAGCGCTTTGTTACATAGGATCCATCCCAAATAAGTTCAAATCGTATAGATAATGTTCAGTAACACATCTACTAAAACATATAAATTTTAAATACCAGGATTGAACTGACTTTTGATTTAGGAAGAGCAAGTCACATGACAAAATGTGCCATTATACTGAAAACCACAAGTCATTTGAATCAAGTTACTTTATCTGTAAATATCTTTCATACATAAGATGTACTGAATACTGCTTAATAAATTGAACACTTTATTCAAACGTTCTTAAATTAATAATGTTGTTTTGGGAATTTTAAATAATTTCTGATTTTCACATTTTGCCTGTAACACATATATTACTGTTGAAGATACTGACCTTTGAAGACATTTAAAGTTTTTGCAGCTTGACCTGCATTTTAATTAAATTGCTGTCAGTGCCAAATTGGCTGAGTAGTTTTTTTATAGAACAGCATTAATAAACAAGGATGTCCTGATAATCAAAGTAGTGTAGAGGGTGGCCCAGACCCATCCCCCCAAACATCAGTTTTGTGGCCAGGCCGTTAGGTCTTTTGTGCAAGTGTATCGGCTGTCCTCCCTTCAGACTGGAACATGAGTGTCATTATTGCAGCACAAATAGGTAAGACGGTGAATCTCTACTCTCTACCCGCGAAAGTTGCTGCACAGCTATCAACGTGTGTCATTACCAACATGACTACCAGTGTTCATGTTGGTTAAAGCCCACGTTTTCCTTTTATAAGTTGGCTGGTAGAAAGGAAGACCTTATTCTGCGCAGAGGACCAGACCACACGATGTAAAATTCAATAAATTTGTAAATACGGCAATTTCGTCTGAATTGTCTTGACAGCTAACGCGCACATAAATAATTGAGTTACGTGAATTCTTAAATAGAAAACAAAAATAGATGCATTTGATTGATACTGCAAGTGTTTAACTTAGTATCTTCACGCCTATATTTTTTTTGGCAGAAGCACAACCAGGGCACCCACGACTGTCCGAAGACACTAAGTCCCACTAACAGAGTGAGACTTGCCACCTAAGACTAAGAACTCACGGCGCGGTTTTTAACCGCGACCGCGGCGGTTGCGGGCCCGCAGATCCCGTAGAATGTAGATTTATATGCAAAAGTTAAGTTCACATTTCACGACGCGATTTTCACCCGCAGCGCCTGCGGTTGTTTGCAGTTCCCGCGAGCGGTCGTCTGCCCGTTAATTGTGCGAGCGGCGATTTCTCGCCGCCGCCTCGGCGGGTTGCGACCGCGTTCTCCGCGGTCGCTTGGCGGGCGACTATTTTATACTAATTATTCTACCGCAACCGCCGTCCGCGCGATAATCAACCGCCAAGTTTGCGGGCGATAATTTCAACCGCGGCGGCTGCGGGACCGCAAAAATACCCGCCTCGTGAGTTTTGAAATAAATCGCAGAACCGCGAAGGCGCGATTTGAAATCGCTCCGTGAGTTCTGTCTCTGAGTCTTTGTATTGTGGCTAAACGCTACATCCTAACCCATTATTCTTTGGGTTTCCGTGAGAAAACTAAAACAGCAATTTAGCAACAACAAGTTTAATAATATGTAGAATATGAATGAATCCGTCATTCAATAAGTATTTATATGTAAAGGTTTATTAGAAGCAAAAATTTTAAAACTTTACTAAAAATCCTCGACTTCCGTCTCAACCGAAATTGACAGGCGCGTAATGAGAGTTGAGTAATTGAAACTTTGGTCCGATCCTTCTCAGAGCTTTACTTAATTGGATCCAAAAACATCAGTGGGTTACTCTTGAAACTCGATTTCACGCAAATTGTAAATTGGAATCGGATATATTATTTTGAACACAATTCTAACGAATTATTAATTACAAGTAAATGGTTGCAAACAATAAAAAAATATTTTATCGGATTCGTTGAATTTTTTAGAACTATTAATTTGAGTTGATATTATTATTAAAACTTTAATCATTCGCTAATATTGTGTCCAAGAGTGTAAAATGATATATCTGATTCCAGTTTCCAATTTGCATGAAATCGAGACTCAAAAGTAAGCTACAGTTTTCAAGGCCTTTCTTGTTTATTGTCCCTCATTTTCGTCCATAAGGAAACGAAGAAAGTTCTAAATTCTACGGATAACATGATATTGGATGGTTCTTTTTTAGAAAAATAGATTATGATTCAAAGGTGGTCCTATATTAGTTTTATCGTGTTTTTGAATTATTACAGTGCGTAAGTTTTTCACATGTCTTGATGTGTGACGTGAAAAGTAATGCAATTTACATGGGACCATTTAGGAACCAGTTGTTATCTTTCGAAAAAAGGATTATCAAACCACAACGTGTTTGTGAACTATGACCCGTGTCGCTTTCTGCAGTTTTACAACGTTTAATTCCGAAGTGAAAATTTCAATCGATGTATGAAAAAAATTTGCTGTCACATATTTTTTCTGCTACGCGTCACGTCACTCTGTAACGCTAAGAAATCATGGAGCGGTGTAGCGGGATCGCAGGTTCTGTAGAATGTAGATTTATATACAACTAACTGCCCGCCCTCGCTTTGCTTCGGTTATTCAAGAATAAAATTCAACGATATTTAATTTTGCGCCCGGAGATTTTAACTTTTTGATAACTCATTAGTTGTTAATTTTTGTCTGATAGCGTAAAAGGCAATTTTGATCTAAATTACACGCATAACGTATCTAACAGATTTATTTGATTAAGGGTTAATACTGTATTGTTAAAAATATGTTCTAAAGTAACCCTTCATTTTAGTGTTTTAAGTAAACGAAAAAAACGGTTATTGTGGTTTATTCCTTAAAGATAGACATATACCATCGCTTACTTTTTTTGAGACCTATCGAAGAGGAAAAATCTCACCATACATTGTTTTGTTAAAACTCAAAAGGTTTTGGCAGCGTTTTCGAGGAAAGCTCCCGATCGGCTTATTTTTTGCCGACATATTGAACTAATATCGTTGTAATATCGTTGGTTTGTACAAAACATAAGCTTACTGTACACTAAAACCTTCTTCAAGAATTGTTGTATCTATTGTTGAAAACCGAATGAAAATCCGTTCAGTACTTTTCGACTAAATCACGACGACCATGTGACCACACAAATTCCACCTCGTTGGTCGAGTGGCTAGCGTATACTTCTAACTACGCCGACCAACCGCGAGGCTCGTTTCCGATTCCCAACGGGGACAGGCATTTGTGTGATGAACATTTAGATGTCTGCGTTTCCGGGTCTGGGTAAACACCCAGACCCGGATGTATGTGTCTATCTGTGGGATAGTTTGTAATAATTTTGAACGTGTGTACCGACAAGGTATTTTTAAGTTGACGTTTTTTTAAGCTACACTATTTAAAGGTTTTTCAATAAATCCCTATTTTTATAGCCATTAGCTCAGCTATTTTTGAGTTAAATTGATTTGGACTGGGTTTGGATATATTCCCGCTTGGAGATGGGCTAGCCGTGGGTACTCTAATTGCACCTCTGCCTATCAATTTGGGAATATATTGAATATACTGTAATGTATATATTTACTTTGGAGTGTAATATTACTTATGGAAATGTTCGTTTGAGATTAATTGGTAAATTACCGTAAAATTAATAGTCGTGATATGGTAGAAATTAATCCATACTAATAATACAAATATGAAAGTCTATCTGTCTGTTACGCTTGCACGGGTAAAACGCTGGCCCAATTTTGATAATAAAGATAGACTTAAATAATTAAAAACTTGTCCGAAGAAAGTTTACTCTTTTTCAGAAATCAACCTCCAAAAGACCATAAGGTGATATGATGGCTATTCTAATGGGAAAGGAAAACCATAGATGTTACAGGACAGGTGTGACACTGACCTATGCTACCTTATCCGCCAGGCCCGAACACGACAGAGTCATTTTGGCAGCAGGACAACGGTGGGTCCCTATCGGGGAAGTTTCACACGAATGGAACAGAAATGTACCACCAGTGGTCTCATTGGTACTGATCTATATTTTAATTGTGCTGGCCTCTCACGAGCTGCTTGGCAGAGAGGTAAGCGAACCTACTCAGCGAACCCGAACCAACATGGGGAGTTTGTATGAAAATCTAGTCTATGTTGAAAAATCGTTTTTTTTTTAAATATGAGCAATCAAATAGCTAGTATGTGAAATCACAAAACAAATGAAGTGGATACAAAGAAGAGACAAAAATAAACTTGGCAAATATTTGGGTTGGGTAATAATAATAATAATAATTATACACCGGGAATTAAATTACAAAAATTATACACAGTTCTAGAAAATAGCCATGCAAAGCTCTACTGGGACCGGTCTGTCATCACGGACAGGACTATTCTCGCCAATAAGCCTGACATCGTGCTGGTAGATCGATTGGAGAGCCGGGCTTTTCTTTTTGATATCACTGTTCCATGTGACGTTAACCTCGTGAAAAATGAGAAGGAAAAATTGTCAAAATACATTAATCTGGCTCACGAGGTAACCGACATGTGGGATGTTGATTCAACAACAATTGTCCCGATAGTCTTGTCAGTAAACGGTCTTGTAGCGAAGAGTCTCGACCAACACCTTAAGAGACTCGCTCTGCAACCCTGGCTTAAGAACCAGATTCAGAAGGCAGCAATTTTGGGGACGGCCTGCATTGTGCGGAGATTTCTCAGTCTGTCTTCCTGACCACTGACGGTTTAGTTGTAAGACCACCGTCTTTGGGGCTCTATTTTTTATGTTTATATATTTAATAATTTATGTTTTACGAGTATATTGTTAAATGTATAAACTTAGGAAATAAGAAGTACTGCTAATAAATGATAATAATAATAAATCATCTTTATTTCACATAAACCTACAAGAGGCATTTGTGACGGGTCTATATAATAATAAATCTACCACCGGATCTGAACGCGGCCGCACACAATACACTTACAATAATCATACATTTACAATAATTTATGTAATGATACATTATATATTATAAGAGATTGGCATGAAGAGCAATTAATCCCAAGCAGTCTTATCTGCTAAATATTCAGCTATTTTATAATAACCCTTTTGATTTAATTTACATTTAACACATTTCTTAAATTTATTAATTGGAAGTTCTTTCATATAATTGGGAAGTTTATTATAGAACTGTATGCATAGACCCAAAAAAGAATGGCTTACTCTGTGGAGACGAGACACATGCACAGCAAGATTATTTTTATTCCTTGTATTGACACAGTGTATATACTTACTTACGTAGTACTTAATTTTGCTATCAAGATTTAAAATTATATTTTTTTATATATAAAAACTAGATGACATCTCATCATGCGTGAACGGATGGACCAATTTAAATCTAAATCTTTTTTGTTGCGTCTGTGAAAGTCACGAGAAGGTTTTTAAGGAAAAAAAAGTGCTATAGTTCAGCGATATATTACATAATTTCAATGTCATAATTAAGATATGACTTCTGTCTGTCACTATTTTATCAAAAATCTAGCTATACCTGTGTCTGTTACACTTTCACGGCTGGACAGCTAAACCGATTTGATGAAATTTTATACACATGTATAGAGTTAAAGACCCGAGATCAAATACAAGCTACTTTTTTCAAAAAATAACTTAACCACGTAAGATGTTGAGTTTGATGACTAGTTCGAGCAACTCCAATTGTATTCTTTAAATTTTCTAATAAAAACACTAAAATTAACTATCTATAACTCCTGAAAAACTCTAATTTTTTTTATGTTATTGGAAGGCAAACAAGCAGTTCGATTTCCTGATGGTTAGACATTAATGGCGTCTAAGAGACACCAAAGATAGTAATGGTGCATTGCCAACGTGAGACTGGGAAGTTAAGCCTCGAGCAAAATTAAGTTATCCTCTAAACTGGAATACGTCAACGGTAAGGATTACCGCTATGGCGGCAGGAATAGGTAAGGCGGTGGTACCAATTTGGACGAGTCGCTGTGAAACTTTATTACCTAGTAAGATGTCACGGTGTTAGTGACGGTAAGCCTATGCTCGCCTTTTCCATGCTGCCTGGCAGGAAGGCAGATGGTCTATTCTACAAAGGAGCCTTAACCAACACGGGAAAAATGTAATGTTTTATCGCAGAATCTCGATCACATAAGCTTTTAAATAAAAAAAAACTGACTAGGAATCGGTAGATATGTTCAAAAGTAATGACGCCACTGACAGACACATGTACATATATAGAAACAGACACGATATCCTTATAACACTGCTGTGTTTTAGTCGAGGGCTAAAAGCAAGGTTGCCCGAAATTGGATAAATGCGCGGTTGGCGATAGGTTTGCCATCTATCACATTGTACATAATATGTTATTTATACGCGGGGGCATTGGTATCTCTGCCACCCCATTTTTGGTATACGAGCGTTAAGATATCTGTCTCTCTAAAGAAAAACTACAAATTAATCGTCATTTAAAATATTACAGTTTTGTTTGGACTTGACTTTTAAAATAATTTAACTCTACAATATGCTTAATTAGTAATATTGTGGTGCTTTCATGACGCAATTTATTTAATTAGTTGACACACATCTGAAACTTGGCTACAAAAACTCGATGGGATGATTGTTGACAAATAATGTGAAGATGTGGGATAAATTCCTTGCTCTTTTCATTTGTAGACCGATCTTCACTGCGCGCGGCTGTGTGCGCCAGCTCTTCGCCTACGCGTTACGAACTCCGGAAAAAAGAAAAACTTTTTTCAAATAAACGTTACTGGCTCATTAGTGTTCTTATACTTTTCTGAAAAAGTAATAACGAATTCCAATTTCGAAAATTTGTTTTGAATAAAAAGTGAATTACAATTAAAGTGACAATGAATAATAGATAGTGTTTTGAAAGAGAGGGTCGCCGAAATTCAAGCCAAGGATAAATAGTAAGTAATTATTATTTAAATTACTTATCAATTAAATGTCTTGAAGAGCGATTATGAATAAAGTTATTACCTGAGCTCCTTGGATAAAATGTGTCACATTGGCATAGCACGTATGAAACATAAAATTATGTTTATTAATCGATAATTATGTAGGCATCGAGCAGAAATTATAATTATAATCTACATAATGTTAAAGTCGTTCATAAATTAATATATATGTCAGTTTAAAATGTACACCCATATTGATATGTACTACAAAATAAGTATTACCATTTATCAATAATGTCTAAAAGTTATTGTATTAATTACAACTTAGCGATAATATGAATGACATAACTTGATAATTAAGATAACCTGTTCTTAAATCTCTATTTAAATTTTACTTTATAATCTTAATTAAAAATGTGTTAAATACTTACATAGCATTTTTTTTCCAAAAAACACAATGTTTCAATGATATAAAAATTCAAGGTTCTAATGACAATAAGAAAATAAGAATAAAATTCAATTAAGATTAATTATTTCTGTTTTTATTATTTGATTACAAGTATTAATGCAAATTATTATTTCGATACCTACTCAAAAACAAAACATGTATATGTTATTATATATTTAAATATGCAAAACCTATTTCCAATATTTTTGTACCAGTGAATCATATAATATCAACTGTAGTCAAGGTGACAGCGACAAGTAAACTATTATTTCAAACTTAATTATGCATTGTTCAATATGAAATTAAAGCATCATTTCAGCTATATTCTATTTAGGTTTGCAGTTATTAGGTTGAAAAAAAAAATTACCGCACAAATCTCACGTTTTGTTAGTATTAAATTTACATGTACAACATACATAACTTCACGCCAAGTCCCTTACAAGGTGGGCAGAGAGTATCGAGTACCAAACCTCACGTTCTGACAGACATGTACAACCATAAAGAAATTCTAAGTTTATACATTCCTTACATAGTTAAAAAGATAAAAAATTAGTATCCACAATAAAACATGTACAACCATAAAGAGATTCTAAGTTTATACACACTTAACGTAGTTAAAAAGATAAAAAAATAGTATCCACAATATTCTGGAAACACAACTTAGTAGCTTTTTCAAAGTGGTAGAGACTACGAAATACAATGCGTTTAAAAAACCGGTTTTACTCAGCATTTAAAAATGTACATACATTTTCCAACAAGAATAATCTGTAAAATAGGGACAAGGAAAGCTGAAAACCAGTGTTGAGGTAGACTTAGCCTCAACAAATACTGAGCCTTTCCTTGGCGGACTCATGCTACCACATTCTGTCTCTTTATCTCACTATGACTTTTTTGTGATAAGATTTTAAACTTAAATCGTCGCGTATTATTAACATTAAAATATTTATACGGGATACTCACAATGGTGGTGATTCTGCTGTTTACAAAGTAAACTTATTTTAGAAGCATGCTATCTTTTTCAAATAAAACAAAAACAAAAGAGATGGAAGAGTTTAGTCATGTCAGA
>NJDC01001184.1:72263-85553 GCA_002245475.1 Calephelis virginiensis
GGACAAGGAAAGCTGAAAACCAGTGTTGAGGTAGACTTAGCCTCAACAAATACTGAGCCTTTCCTTGGCGGACTCATGCTACCATATTCTGTCTCTTTATCTCACTATGACTTTTTTGTGATAAGATTTTGAACTTAAATCGTCGCGTATAATTAACATTTTAAAATATTTACACGGGATACTCACAATGGTGGTGATTCTGCTGTTCACAAAGTAAACTTATTTTAGAAGCATGCTATCTTTTTCAAATAAAACAAAAACAAAAGAGATGGAAGTGTTTAGTCATGTCAGATTAGTCCGAACTTGTCAAATCGTGATATTTTTAATCAACGTTTTCCTAGTGATAGATTAAAAGTTTGTAGCAATGACGTGTACAGACTAATCTGACAGCACTAAAAGAGTTTTTTTCTCTTTCTATCACTTTCGTTGAAAGAAGATAGCGATAACTTAAAATTAGTTCAGTGAGTGTACAACAAAATTACCACCAATATCTTTTTAATTTATTTGTCGATATTTCGGAATAGTTGCATAGGCCGTGGTCACGACGGGACTCAAGTTGAGTGTTTTACATATTTTAAACTTAAATCGTCGCGTATTATTAATATTTTAAAATATTTATAAGGGATACTTACGATTTCTTTTTATTTTATTTGTCGATATTTCGGCCTAATTGCATAGGCCGTGGTCACGACGGGACTCAAGTTGAGTGTTTTACAGATTTGAAACTTAAATCGTCGCGTATTATTAACATTTTAAATTATTTATACGGGATACTTCCGATTTTTTTTTATTTTATTTGTCGATATTTCGGCCTAGTTGCATAGGCCGTGGTCACTACGGGACTCAAGTTGAGTGTTTTACAGATTTTAAACTTAAATCGTTGCGTATTATTACATTTTAAATTATTTATACGGGATACTCACAATATCTTTTTATTTTATTTGTCGATATTTCGGCCAAGTTGCATAGGCCGTGGTCACGACGGGACTCAAGTTGAGTGTTTTACAGATTTTAAACTTAAATCGTCGCGTATTATTAATATTTTAAAATATTTATAAGGGATACTTACGATTTCTTTTTATTTTATTTGTCGATATTTCGGCCTAAATGCATAGGCCGTGGTCACGACGGGACTCAAGTTGAGTGTTTTACAGATTTGAAACTTAAATCGTCGCCTATTATTAACATTTTAAATAATTTATACGGGATACTTACGATTTCTTTTTATTTTATTTGTCGATATTTCGGCCACTTTATTTCCAAACCTTTAGGACTACACGGTTAAAAGTTAACAAAAACAGCTTTGCGATTTTCATATCGAAATAAAGAGATAAGTTTTCCCCGTGTTGATCCGGGCTCTTTTTGCAGAATAGACCATCTGCCTTCCTGCCAGGTAGCTCATAAAAGGCGATCATAGGCTTACCGTCACTAACACTGTGACATCTGACTAGGTGGTAAAGTTTCGCAGCAACTCACCCGGATTGGTACCACCGCCATTCCTATTCCTGTCGCAATAACGGTTCCGGTTTGGAGGGTAAGGTAGCCGGTAAACTTACTTTTGCTCGAGGCCTAACATCCCGGCCTCAGGTTGGCAACGCATCATTACAACCTTTGGTGTCTCTAGGCGGCGTGAATTTCTTACCATCAGGAAATCCATCTGTTTGGTTTGCCTTCCTGTTATTATCTTATTATTATATTATTTATTATATAGTATATTATATATTATTTGTTATATAGTATATTATATATTATTTATTATATAATATATTATATTATTCTTATCGTCTTTTTAAAAATCCTGGGCTTAAAATTTAATTAAAAAATCGTGTTAGGGATGCAGTTTCAGAGTTTGACTGTTTGAATAATTAACGGCTGTGACAAACAAAAACAGGATTACTATAAATACTTTTCTATAAATTACAAAAACTTGTGACGGAAATAGCGAGATGTAATCTAATATAATTAAATTTCAATGTATGAATTAAAAAAAGAAGACTTGAATATTGACGTTGTGCATTGTTGATATTTTGGAATGGTTAGGGAATAGGTAATTCTGCACGAATTGCTTTAAGTATCAGTATGGAAGTACTATCATTTATGTATCAGAATACAATAGTCTTGTGCGTAATCGGACATTTTTGGATTCACACTGCAATCGTAAAATCCATAAAATGTACTAGTACACCTTATTAGTACTATTATTACCTACTTATTAGTATTCTGTGCTAAACCATAAAACTTCAGTACTCTACCTACTTACTAGTAGGGCCATTAATTTTTCAAACATATACATTATTTAATTCAATATATTATATGTGTATATCGATTTTCCTACTATTATTTCCCTTTTCGAAAACAGCTAAACTTCTACACAATGTTGAACTGTAATTTCTATTAACTGAGAAACTATAATATATTCCCCGTGTTGGTCCGGGCTCCTTTGTAGAATAGACCATCTGCCTTCCTTTCTGAGCCAGGCAGCTCGTAAAAGGCGAGCTGCTCACCTTTACCACCTTTGGTGTCTCTAGGCGGCGTGAATTTCTTAGCATCAGGAAATCCGTCTGCTTGTTTGCCTTCCAATGTCATAAAAAAATATATACTTTGACATGCAGAAAATTACCACCCGATTCTCTAAAATAGGATTGCAATTCGTCATAGTCAGTCATATTAGGGTTTTAGGTAAAGCGGTGAAGAAAATACACGATACACTAATTTATTTCTGAATACTTCAACTGTACTGAAAAAAAAACATAATAATATTCCAACAAACTTGATGAACTTTGCTCAATATGCACAAAAAACTCAATAACAAAAAATAACATTAACTATGTAACGGTCTTACCGAAAACAAGGGTAGCCGTTAACTTGACAAGATTGAGCTCGGACACTGATAGACTTTGTCTTTGAGTTATTTTTACCAACTGGAAATTAGTACTCTCATTTTCGTTTTCACACCCTGATACTAATATAAGAAAATAAACACAATATCATAACAGAAAAGTGTCAAAATTAATTAACTTCTAATCTTTTTTAAATACGTATTTTAAATAAAATTATAAATATAAACTAAGACTATTAATTTACATATGAATATCTGATCCGGAGACCTTCGTAACTTAATTTGGTTGAATATCGACAACCGGGTCCTACTATTTTAAAATAATTTAGAAATCTACATACAAAATTTTAACAATATCAGTCGAGCAAGAAGTCATAGCTGACAAACTAACTTACAGACGAATCCTATAAACGCGAAAGTTTGTGAATATGTATGTATGGATGTTTGTTACTTTGTTCTTTCACGATCAAATGGCTAAACGGATTTGTTTGAAATTTGGAGCATAGATAGGTTGAGACCTGGATTAACATATAGGCTACTTTTAATCTCGATCGTAAAACTGGTTCCTGTGAAAACGCGAGCGAAACCGCAGGCAACAGCTAGTTATATTATAGTAAGACAATCTTTTTTTACTTCATGTCAATATTTTACAAGACAAGAATAAACTGTGAAAATGTTGTCTCAGGGATCAGTTTCTGTTCTACATCAACATTGTGCCAGTTGGGTTTAGCAAATTTTATCGGTTTTTGAAGTAAAATCCTTATCTATACATGCAATAAAACCAAATAAGAGTAAATTCTGTACTTAAAATATCTTTAAAATAAAACTGCAATATTTAAGCTCGGTAAAACTGCAAAAATCAACTCCAACTATTTCGTTGTGTACCTCGTTTCGATTTGATAACTTTTTTTTTTGAAAGATAGCAAATGGTTATGAAATGGTCCCACATAAGTTTTATAAAAAAAATGGCTAGCAGTTTTTGAGTTACGCTTAATAATGCATAACTTTTTCTCTTATAAGATTGGTATGATAAGAAAAAGTGTATGCTTTATTTTATTAAGTATAATTCAAAAACCACTAGTCGGATCATGATAAAATTTTATAGGACCGCCTCAAATTATAATACATAGAAATATTTAACTACTTTATATATTAGGCTCTGGTTCGACTCCCGACGGGGACAGACATTGGAGTGATGGCAATTTAATCTGGTATCTCTTACCAAAATAAATTTAAGAAACACCTAGACCCGGAAGTGTAGACATCTAAATGTTCGTCACACAAATGTCGAACCCGAGTCTCGCGGTTGGAAGATGTAGTTAGGTGTGTAAGCTGGCCACTCGACCAACGAGGCGGTTTTTAATCTTCTGTCTGCCCGTGTGTATGTCTGTATCCCGATCGCAATTTTCCGTGGGATATGAATGAAAGTCAAATTGTGAATTTCGTTGCAATTAATTAACGCGTAGTCCTATTTTATTCATTCTTTGCTTTGTAGAAGTTTTGTTGTGAAATTAGCTACGACATATTATTAGCACTCAATGACCAAATAGCTTGAAATCCGGAATGTAGAGAAACATTTAAATGTACAGGTAATATTGAGCTGTTGTTCGGAATTCGTAATAAATTCTAACCATACTAATTGTATAAATGCTAAAATTTGTCTGTCTATTATAATTAATATCGATTGACGGATTTAAACAGGAGCTAACTTTAATGCTGACAGTTGTAACGAAGATGAGGGTACAGCTAGTTAATAATACAGAAACATTTACATGAATGTATTTTCTCTTTTTCTTGTAAAACTTTTATTATATTGTCTCAGGAAAAACCGATAAGCTAAAACGAAAACAACCGAGATTAAAATTTTGTTTTCGTAGCCACTACACTAACTAGTTTATTTTATGTTAATGGAAAAAGAAATTCCTTCATTGACGCTTTTTATAACGTTCTTCAACTTAAACCCTAGTTATGAAAAACAATTTATTTTATAAAAAAAAATTAATAAATTTTTGTCTCAACCCGAAAACTAAACATTTTCTGCAACCTCTTTCAAAAACTTTGTTTAATGTAGCTTAGACTTATATCTATCGCGTCAGCTTCTAAATAAAAAGTTCGCATCGAATTCGGCATCGAATCTGTTAAAAAAATATTATGACACACAGATACGTCATTCTTATGACCCCCTTAAATTTCTGATGGTTCTTCGGAATCGCACTATTTAATTTAGGTTTAAAAACAACTACTGAGTTGAAAACCTTACTAAACAGGAAAACCGAGAAAGTAAGATAGTTTTATGTAGTGACCATAATATCATTCAGCGTCAAGTCGCGTTCCGATCTGGTGGTAGATTTTAGTATTATACTAGCTGCCCCAGCGAACTTCGTTTCACCCGTTTAGTATTGGAAATAAAAAAGTGTTATTTTTCCCATTTTCCCTGCAACTTTCCCCGTTTTTCTCTCATAAGAACCTTCTCCTGATAATAACTAACCCAATAATAAAAGAATTAGACAAATCGCTCCAGGCGTTCGGAAGTTATGCGCTTACCAACACATTTAGCTATTCATTTTTATATTATAGATTATAGCCCAATTAGAAGTACCTTTTGTATGAACTATGTAAGAAAATGTTTTTCCCCGTGTAGGTCCGGGTTGCTGTGCAGAATAGACCAACTGCTATCCTGCCAGACAGCTCGTAAAAGGCGAGCATAGGCTTACCGTCACTAACATCGTGACACCTGAGTCGCTGCGAAATAGCGACTCACCCGAATTGGTACCACCGCCTTACCTATTCCTGCCGCCATAACGTTATGACGTCTTCTGGTTTGGAGGGTGAGGTACCCGGTAAACTTACTTTTGCTCGAGGCCTAACATCCTGGCCTCAGGTTGGTAACGCACCATTACCACCTTTGGTGTCTCTAGGCGGCGTAAATTTCTTACCATCAGGAAATCCGTCAGCTTGTTTGCCTTGCAATATCATAAAAAAATACGATATTCTTTCTTCAATGCGAATTTTAATTATGTATATACTTAAGCACTACAAAACTGCATGTAAACAACAAAGTTTGCAATAGTGTGATGTCAACTGAAGCTTGATGAGAGTGTTTATGTTTATGTACTGCTACTTGTGTATCCACTGGTAGTCAAATCCTGTGCAGCAATTTGTCTGGGTAGAGATCCACTGCCATGCGTATTTCTACCGCCATAGTAAGGTGTTTGGCACTGTCATGTTCCAGAGGTTTGTGTAGCCGGTAGACTTGCAGTTTAATAATAATAATAATCATATTTATTTATTGTTATTAAACTAGACCAAACATCTTAGTAATATAACAGCGCACCTATCACCTCAATGGTGTGAATAGGCCACGGTTGTTGACCAGCCATGTGCTCGGTCCCTTTCCTATCTCACACAGAAAACGTATGATAATGCCATAAAATCGATATATATATAAAATTCTCGTGTCACAATGTTCGTTCCTGTACTCCTCCGAAACGGCTAGACCGATTTTCCTGAAATGTTGTGAGCATATTAACTAATGTAAGAATCGGCCAACATCTATTTTTCATACCCCTAAGTGATAAGAGTGACTCAACCCAATTTTTTTTTATTAAAGTCACATTAAAAATATAGCAGAATAACGTCTGCCGTCAGCTAGTATATGTATAAAAACACTAGTAGGTATTGTATGTTATCACGTTTTTATCATTTCACGTTTACCAAAAATTTGTTGTAATTTATGCTAAAGTATGAATGTTTTAAAACATGATACAGTCACTCGGTAGGTATTATATTATATGCTACGGGAAATATGTGAAAATTAGGAATTGTATGCAATTCCAAGATAAGGTATAAAATTATAGACCAGATTAATAAATAACCTAGAATAAGTGGTTTTTTTTGACATTACACAAATTGGATGTAACCCCGAAGTAAGAAAAGTATATGCTTGTATTATAAGTGTTAGAAAGTGAAACTATTACATAAAAAGACTGTTACAGATACCGGAATAAATTTAACAAATACTCAAACCCAGAATTGCAGACATCTAAATTCATACAAATGTCTTCCCTGTCGGGAATCGAAACCGAACCTTGCGGTTAGCAGTCCCCCGAGGCGGTCACTATATCACGTCAGATATATTTTTTACTACTGGTTTTGATATGATACTCTACAAGAGGTACTGTCAGCTAAATCAACGTTAAGGACAAGTTTACTCTGAGTTATGTTTTACTATCTTCACGCCCATATCCCCGAAGAGGTAGGCAGAGGCACAACTAGGGCACCCACGACTAGCCGAAGACACTAAGTCCCACCATGTGATAGGCAATAAGCCTATCGCCAACCGGGCACATATTGAATCCCGAGCAACGTTTTTTTATTAGAAATTTGGAAAAACGCGATTTTCTTTTTGTTGCCCGACCCGGGAATCGAACCTGAGACCTCATGCAGTCTAGTCCGATAACTGAACCGCTAGATTACAGCGGCGATTATGTTTTATAAAAAAAATAACGTTTGGTGTCTCTAGGCGGCATTAATTTCTTACCATTAGGATATCCGTCTGCTTGTTTGGCTTCCAATATCATAAAAAAAACGTTCATCTATAACGTACCTCTTCATAACAGCAATTTAACATGAATACGGGTAAGAATGTTAAACCGAATCGAATCGAATAGCTGTTTAGAAGTCCAAACCAAACTCATGTTTACTACACAGCTGTTATGAAGAGATAAATCGTAGATTGAAAATTGATTGACGGTTTGGAAAGTAGGGGTAAATCTACTACTGCTACCGTGTTGGTCCGGGCTCCTTTGCAGAATAGACCATCTGCCTTCCAGCTAGGTAGCTCGTAAAAGGCGAGCATAGGCTTACCGTCACAACAGCATGACATCTGACTAGGTGGTAGAGTTTCGCAGCGACTCACCCGGATTGGTACTACCGCCTTACCTATTCCTGCCGCCATAACGTCATGACGTGTTCCTTCAAGAGGGTAAGGTAGTCGGTAAACTTACTGTTGCTCGAGGCTTAACATCCCGACCTCGGGTTGGCAACGCACCATGACCACCTTTGGTGTCTCTAGGTAACGTGAATTTCTTACCATCAGGCAATCCGTCTGCTTGTTTGCCTTCCAATATCATAAAATAAAAACAACTTCAACAAACTACTAACATTCATACAAATACTATCTATTATTACAAATAAATTTTAAGACATATAGGGTTAAGGGTTAATTCTGGTTGCCGGGGAGTTAGTTTTACCGTTTCTTCTCCTGACTGGGTAGGTTTGGAAACGGTGGTAGCTTATGCTAGTTAGGGCAAAACCTAATCATATTTTTTTATGATAATGGAAGGCAAATAAGCAGACGGATTTTTTGACGGCAATAAATTCACGCCGCCTAGAGACACCAAAGGTGCTATTGGTGCGTTGCCAACCTGAGGCCGGGATGTTAGGCCTCGAGCAAAAGTAAGTTTACCGGCTACCTTACCCTCCGAACTGGAACACGTCAACGTTCAAATACTAAAACATGATATGATGTAAGTCTAAATAATAAATTTGTATAATTTTAAAAATATTTGCACACAGCAAGGTGTTAGAATATTATGTTAGTATAACCAATTATCTTTTCTAACAGCTTCTAACACACATATTCATCAAACAAACAAATTTCATTTTCGTTTCATTTCAACCGAAAGTAAAATATAGTGAACACCAAAAACAAATCAAAGTCAATGACGATTATAGATACGACTTAAAGAAAGATGGTGATAATTTACAAAGCGTGACAAGTAAGTTAGGATCCGTCTAAAACAACAATTAAGGGGCCATGTATGCTAAAATACGTCAGCAATATACTGTTTTTTTCATACAAAGCAATTATGGATCTTGGCGACAAAAATACACAAGATAACATTGATATGATTTATAAGACTAGTGTTTCCAAAACACGATTCATTTCACTTTGCTCGATAGAAAAAAATCAAAAAGTTAGCCCTTTTTTGAAAGCAAAACCCAACTGTCTACTTCAATTATGAAAATATCGACACCAGATTTAACAAAAAACATAGAAAAGTATTATACCTAAAAGATAACTGTTTCAGTTTTTATATTTTTTTTTCAAATTACTTTTATAGTGTCAAAAATAGTGATTTGGCGCTTAGGACATTTACTTTAGAGCGCAATATTTCATAGTAATCATGGAACGGGGGAGTGCGCTGATTGGCTCTTCTGGCTGACTAAGTATGGGGCCTTAATGAATTTTGATTGTAATCATTTTTTGCCATCAAATAAAATTATAGTCATTATACAATAAATTAACAAACAAACAGCATTTGATGAAGGATAATTATTCCGTTGATTGCAAATGCGTTTAAGTTAAAAATAACTATTTACTAGGGAGGTAAAAAAGGCAACCAAGCGTGGATTTATCTCATGCTTATGTTGTTAATGCTAACTCTGGAAACATAGACCACATAGTTGACCTATGTTTTATTTAGTATGAAAATTGTATTACGAACAACATTATTTCAAACTATCTCACGAGCCGTCATATTAATTATTATTGACACGTAAATATAAATTTCCAATGCTTATAGCCAATTTTCTAATACAAATAACATTGTTTGGGATAAGTGCCCGGTTTGGCGATAGGCTTGCCTCCTATCACACTATGAGACTTAGTGTCTTCGGCTAGTCGTGGAGGATATGGGCGTTAATATATTTTTTTTATATGCTCTTTGAATCATACACAAACAAACTTGTGATACCCATGTTTTTTCTGAATTTAACCCCCAAGTTAAAAAACCGATAAAGTTTTGAAGTAATAAGGACCCTGTTTATTACTCATTACTATTCCAACTGCGTAAAATGCGTTAATAATATACTTGCTTGCAGCTACATCTGGCCCTGGCTTACTGCAAGAAGAGCAGTTGCTCTGGGCGCTATAAGGCAAACAGTGTTACCAACTGTTTTACTTAAATCATATTTCTATAATTTTTTTCGAATTTGATACCGAAATATGATCGAAATTTCTTTAAAATTTTAATGCAAACGATTTTTTTTTAAATTTTTGATGAAATATTATTTTACCTAGAGCGTTTGTACGATTCCTAAGAATAAAGTAGACAACCCTGGGAAAAGGTACTTGGAATCCATATCCAATACAAAAATTAAATTTATGATAAATAAGAGCATTGAATTTTATTCAATACTCTTATTCAATACCTAACAATACCTTATTTAAAGAGCTTATGCCCCGGCAAAATGCAAGTTAGGTAACCTTTTCAAAGCGATTCCAAAAAGGAGAAAGTTATGAACCTGATTATATATTTCTTATTATTTATTTTACGTTTGTTAGGCCTTGAATATACCAATAATGTAAACAGGTCGTTTTAATTTTAGCATTAATATATTATACTTACTCAAAAACTTATAATTTAAATGTGTGATATTATTTAAATAATGATAATATATGGATACAAATACTACAACTTGTTTTACTCTGTGTTGGTCCGGGTCCGCTGAGTAGACCATCTGCCTCTCTGCCAGGCAGCTCGTAAGAGGAGAGTACTGGTAAAAAAAAGAGTGTGTGTACTCATGTACGCGCGTAAGAAGTTATACTTCTTTGGCGTAAAAATCCAAAAATACCAAATAAAAAGGTTCGCAACTAACTTCAGGGTGTTGCTTTTTCTGTCGGTAGCAACTAACTTCAGACTGTCACATTTATCTGTCGGTGTGCGCGCGCATCGTAAAAATTCACTCTCGTCATTTTCCCAATCGCGCCAAAAGAAGTGTAACTTCAAAAATATTGGAAATTACCAACAAGACAACAAGAGGCGGTAGAGTGCAACTAGTTTCCCAGGTAAGGATTCACTGCCTTGCCTATTTTTACTGTGATAACGACTCTGTCATGTTCCGGTCTAGAGGAGGTAGCTAGTAGACTTGCGCGAATAACTTCTATCCCAGCTTCAAGACAGCGACGCGCCTGTAACATCTATGGTATTTATAAGTCACGGTTGTCGCTTACCGTCTGGAGAGCCGTGTGTTCGCTGATCGTTAACACAAAAAAAACATTTGTCAGATTGGAACCATTTTGTTTCGAAAACAGAATGATGAATGAATGATGAAGGATCACCAATGTGGTCTAGCGGTTCAGGTGTTGGACTACAACAAACAAAATTCTTTAGTTATTAAATTTCTTTAGTTAGAGATAAGCTCGCGTTTTGTGCATTTTTAACTTCTCGTGTATTTTGTGTATTTTAGTTTTTGTGTGCAATAAAGTGTTAAATAAATAAATAAATAAAAAATTGGTTTTTCCAATTTTCTAATAAAAAAAACGTTACTCGGGATTGGATACGTGCCCGGTTGGCGATAGGCTATCACATTGTGGGATTTGGTGTTTTCGACTAGTCATGGTTATCCTGGTTGTGGCTCTGCTTACCTCTTCGGCGATAATTGCGTGAATATTGATCAAATCGCGACGTGGTGATGAAATTTGAGTCAGTTTTTACAATTTTACTCCAACTTTGTTTATTTTATAATGAAGTGATCAAACTGCTATATGACTAAACTTTTTGATACGGAAACGGAAGGACTCTGCAATGTCATTATTATTTCAAATAATTATTAGTCAGTAAAACTCGCCATGTTGCAAGAGTTTCAAGAAATTTAACTCTTTGAAGTATATCTGGACACTTTTACGAGTATATGTCTGTGTCATAGTTTTTAAATATTTTGCAACACTTCAAAAATAGAGTTTAGTTTAGAACAAAGCGCATTAACGCTGGAAGTGACGATGCCACTACTTGCTGATTGTTTTTTATCTGATAAAATAGAGCACAAGGCTTTCCTGATGGTAAGATACAACCGCGGCCTATAGACACCATTGATGTTGTAGATTAGTCGCTGTCTTGTAGCCGACGTGTTACGCCAATTGTGCATGTCTATCAGCTATCCTGGACCGGACTGGAACTTGACACTCTCAGGATGGTGGATGGAATAGGTCAGATGGGGATCCCTACTCGGACGAATTGCAAAACCGCCCTCTAAAACTAATTGTATTTTTAGTAATAACCCATTTAACATGTGCTCGCCTCTTTCGAGCTACCTGGCAGCAAGGCCTATTTTTACATAGCAGAGCCAAACCAACACGAGGAAAAGTACTCCGTCAGTGCAGTTAGTACTGACGCCAGTACTCACAATTATCGTGTTCTATGGATGAGCTTGGGTAGCCGGCAGGGATGATGCATATATGGCTTAAGATGCCAGCCTTAGTTTTCTGTCTTATCGTCGGGAGAGCCGTCTGCTAGTTTGCTATACATACAGCATATTCGCAAAGCTGCAAAATCTGAGCGAGCTGCTGCACAGAATTCTATAATATAATAACGATTAGACTAGAAGGATACTCCTGAAATGTATATTATAAGATCATTATTAAAGTGTACCTATATACATGTCTTCACGCCAAATCTCTTACGGGGTAGGCCGATAATATCGAGTGTCAGACCTCACGATCCTGACAAACCCGTCTAGCTTCCTTCACATTCATTACCCTTTTCATACAAATACGCCGGTTTGAGAGACTCTTGACACCACCCTCGGATAATTTCCGAGTGATGTGATCGTAGAATGTTAAGTTTGGTCTCCCCAGGTACCTACATCCATCCACATCCCTATTGTATATTGTCAATCTTTCATCTGTCATTCTTTCCACATGACCGAACCAGCGGACTGCGGAGCATGCCCTTTCGCATTTCGCACCAACACTTTCTTTTAATACCGCTCTTTCTCGGATCTCACTGTGATGGTTATCAAAGTGTGATGGGATTTTCACATCCCGACTTCGACAAAATATGAAATAAGCAATTAACAGTACGTAACGTTTGTGTAAACACGCGATTACAGCACGAAATTTGTCATCCTAAATCCTAAACTTACTCATGTTCTTTTCGTTGAAACGTGAGAAGATAGGAAGTACTTCCCTACTCCCTACTTCCTCTTAAAAGTAAACCCACGACCAACACCTCTAAGAGGTAGGCGGAGGCACAACCAGGGCATCTGTGACTAGCCAAAGCCACTAAATCCTACAGTCTGATAGGTGGCAAACCTATCGCCAACAGGTCCCATGTCCGATCCCGGAGAACTTCGTTTTTATAAGAAAATTGAAATTTTCGTTTGTTGCCAGACCCGGAAATCAAACGGGACCGCTAAACCAGAGGCAATCTCTTAGTTTTTCAATTACTACCAAATATTAACATGTTTGATTTGATGTTTGTTGATTGATGATAATATTGGCGTCAAGCAGGGTTGTGTGTTGTCAGCGCGCTTGTTTATCTTATATTTGGACAAATATCTTCAAAGGTTTAGATCATTGAATGTGGGAATGCGTATGGGTGACCAAGTGGTGAACTGCCTGCTTTATGCAGATGATGCTGTACTTTTGGGCTCTACACCATCTGAGC
>NJDC01001184.1:112601-130867 GCA_002245475.1 Calephelis virginiensis
ATCGGGAGCCTCGTGCCCTCGACTTTTTGATTTGCCTTGCATTTAGCTCTAAATAGTAGCAAACTAGTAGAAAAAGAGTACTTTTTCTACTAGTTTGCTACTATTAATTCTAGTAAGTAATTCTAGTAAGAATAATCGATCAAGTCAAGTTAATGAGATAAGACTGTTTGCTTTATAATTATTTTAGAATCTCAAGGTGAGGGCAGCTGCCCCTCTTGCCCCCCCTTGGCGACGCCCTTGGTAGTATGTATAATGTTTTATTTTAGTGCATTAAGCACTTATAAGCATTTTTTTTGAAAAATATTTACATTGTGATAAATTTAAAGTACAATTCTAAATCTACAAATAAATAAAATTGCAGTATTCTAGATCGTTATTTCAACACTAACCGACCCTGTGGACTTGGATCACTTGGCACTCGATACTCTTTCATGTCGCGCTGAGACGTCGACCTTGCAGGAGTCTTGGTGTGAAGAGTTGTATGTATATGTGAAATGACCTGTACTTTCATAATAAAATAAAAATAATTACGGTTAAAAATCTGACTTCAAAACTTAAATGTATAAGGAAACTAAGATTTAATATTAATTGTACACCTATTTTTTATATGGTCTATTTACTAATAAGTTTGAAGCCGGAACCAAGCCTTAAACTAATAATTATATTTATAAGTTAATATTGAATTGGCTTGACACCGACTTCGAACTTATTAGTATATAGCACTTTTAAATAATAGGTAGTTAATATTAATCTTTATTATTTTTTACTTTTTTTAGGTTTGAAGTCGGTTTTTTTAACGTAGTTATTTTTAGTTTATTGCTGGTATGATTTAATTTAATGAAACTTAACATCTGGATAGGTTAAAGAAAACAAAAAAATGATTATAAAAGAAAAAGCCTACCCGAATCAATTTTTTATGGGACTAATTCGAAACTACTGCGCGTCAAACAAAAAATGATAGGTCAATCCTTACAGCTACTACAAAACAATAAAGGAATAAATAATATCGGACTATTCGTTAAAGAGTAATTTAATTTATCTGCAATTTACATTTTTAAATTTTTGTATTTCAACCTTCTTTCATAGGAACCCCTTTATTAAGCAAAATGAAAAGTTTCCTATAACCTTCTCTAGAACACAAAGTACCTACCGGCAAATTTCATTATAAGCGGTTCATTAGATCGTGGTCATGATATATACAGACGGACGAAAATGCTAAAACTGTGATATGCTGTCCCTTTTTAGCCGCCTATAGCAATATCTTAATATATATAAATTACGTGTCTCGTTGTTTGTCCGCGATGGACTCCTAAACTACATAACCGATTTCAGTCAATTTTGCGCACCGGGTGCAGTTTGATCCAACTTGAAAGATAGGATAGCTTACATCTCAATTTATGATCCAAAAAATTACCATCCGAGCAAAGCCGGAACAGGCAGCTAGTTTTTTATATATCTTTATTGTACAGAATTCAGCCTTCAACAGTTTTATTACAAGGATAGTTAAAGATTGCAACATGGAAAGAAAATTTTACGAAATACATTCGAAAGCGTGCGTGAAAAATTAGTGCCAGGTCGAAAAATTCTTAAAAGGTGAGATAAGACACGAGCATTAGTTATATTTAAATAAAACCAAAGTCCATACTAAAGTCGTTGCGCCATTTTCTCCCGCTTCCTGTTTTTTTTTTCAAAAACGATATTTCTCCCACTCTATGTGGTTTATTCGTATTGTCTCAGAATTATACTGTTCGATTACGATATAAGTTCAAGTTTTTCATATTTAAACACATGAACACTATTACACATATATTACATATACATTCCTATTTTGGTTAACAAATTTTGGCTGTATGTTTTAAGTCATCGCCTCTATGGTGGTGGATTTGTTTAGTCGCACTATTCCTGTCTTGTTTTTTTAAATAAATAGAGAAACCGACTTAAATTGGAACCAGACCTGTCGATAAACTTATGTCACGTTATCACATTCCGAATATCAAAACATTTTTTTTAACAATTAATGTGCATTATTTTATATACTAACTGGCTTCCATTCGCGGCTTTGCTCAAGAACCAAGTTATTTTATTTTAATATTTTAGCCTACATATTATTCTGATGTATTCAAACTATATTGTTACTGTAAAGTTTTATCTAAATCCGTTCACTACTTTGTGCGTGAAAGAGTAACAAACATCCATTCACTCTCACAAACTTTCGTATTATATTATTAGTAGGATATGATAAGCTTGGGTTTCGAAATAATGAGTGGGTGGCGATGTGCAGCGTGAAAATTTAGAGGGCCTTTACGCAGAGCAATATTTCAGAAACAATGCAATGTAAACGATAAAAAGACACGCAAGTTAACTATCTGAAAATTTGGTTTTTCCAATTTTTTAATAAAAAAAAATGTTGCTCGGGATTGGATATGTGCCCGGTGCCAAATTAGCAATTTTAATTATTTATTTACTATTTACACACTATTTTTTGTAGTGATGACATAATTATTTGTAAATAAAATTTTTTAGAATGTAAATAAATTTATCCCTATCTACCGTAAACGGTGGTACCGTTTCCAAACCTAGCCAGACAGGAGAAGAAACAGCAAAACAAACTCCCCGGCAACCAATCATATTAGAAATACTTTAATTTTTTTCTTGTCTGCAAGAAAATCTTTGACACTATAATATGTTTTCTTTAAAATAAAAGTTGAATACCTTTTTTTGAAATGTATTTAATGGAACTCATATAAGATTATCAGGAATTTAGTTGAAGATACGAATGGACATACAATTTCATATATAAATAAGGAAAAGGTGATGTGTTAAGTGACTTAAAATGTGGCTTGCATGAATTTAATTGATTGACACTACATATCGCACGTATACGCTTCTTCTGAACTCTAAAGAAGTAGAAGTATCTTCACGCCCATATTATATTAATTTTTTTTTATTAGAAAATTGGAAAAACTCCATTCCACTCCAGAACTACTAGACTAGTTAATTCTACGGAATTCCCCGAAAAAGGAATACCATACTGCAAAACGGAAGAAACATATATATAACAGAGCTGCCTTTAATCCTGACACTTCTCTAATCCTTCTCAACACATATACAAACCTATCGATTTTATTTCAAAGTGAATCAATGTGCGATTTCCAGTTACAATATTTATCGATTTTTATTCCTAGGAATTTAGTACAATCTACATTCTCAATAGTAGTATTATTTAAAATCACATCAAATTTTTTAGTATCTCTATAATGTATTTGAAATTCAACTATTTTTGTCTTCGTAAGATTTATTTTTAGATTATTTTCATTTAACCATTCTGTCACTTTATTCAAAGTTTTACTTGTTTCTTCATGTAAATCGTTTTCATTTTTGCTCTTGATGAGAAGTGTAGTATCATCAGCAAACAAATTTGAATCCTGACTGATAGCATCAGGCAAATCGTTTATGTAAATTATGAAAAGTAATGGCCCTAAAACACTACCTTGTGGTACACCGCAGTCATTAAAAAGATAACTTGAAGTATAGACTTTCTTGCAGTTCTCACTTACTTTTGATGTCTTAACACATTGCTTTCTATTCTCTAAATAGCTTTTAAACCATTCTAATGAATTACCTCTAATACCATATCTCTCAAGATTCAGTAACAAAATTTTATGTGATACAAATTAAACGCTTTACTTGTATCTAAAAATACAGCTAGGGGAAACTTTTTACTATTGAGGCATTCTGTTACTTTTTTAACGAAGTCGAAACATGCATAAACTGTAGACCTACCTTTTCTTAATCCATATTGATTATTTTTTAATAAATCAAACTGAAGTATAAAACTGTATAATTTGTCATACATTATTTTTGCAAAAATCTTAGAAATTACTAGAATTAAATTTATTGGTCTATAATTTTTCATGTCACACACATCCCCTTTTTTTAATAATGGCTTGGCAATAGACTTTTTTAAACGATCAAGCTATTTCCTTAAGAAAAAATTTACTATATGACAAAGAGGTTTTGATATCACACTGGCAACAATCTTTAATATTATTGTACTTATGCTGTCGACAGAGTTAACTAAGTAGCGATTTGAGGATATTTCGTTATAGTTATTAGTTAGTAATAGTAAGCGGATGTAAAATAAGCCTTTATTTTGTTAATTCCGCGTAAGCAGTGTAACTGTTGTGGCAAATAATCCTCCAAACGACACAGAACGCGACAAGCCTAACTGACGTTCCCACCACCCACCTTCGCGACCAGAGCATGAATATAGGAAGAGCTCGGTAAACAATATAAATGGTCACGTTCTTTACATGTGACAACCCTACCTAAAGTTCCCACCTCCCACCTCCGCGACCAGATCACAAACAGAGTCCGAACACGGGAAACAAAACCACTTGTCACGTCTTTCGCCAACTTTGTCGAAGCACTCACCACAGAGAACACCAAATTGCACTCGAAGTACGTTTCGCCTCTACACCGAGGCATCCTCAGGAATTCGACCGTACCGTGCAAACGACGACACACGGGTCCAAAATAAAGGCTTATTTTCATCTGTTATAATGGATTTCCGCAAAGTAACGCCTGGTTCAATAAAAAAAATAGTAAGCGAATCATACTAAACTAAAATATATTAAAGTTGAGCATTTACACTATTGGGGCATCTATCTTGGTTTTACCCTAAGTATTACTGAGATGTAAAACGAATTGAATTGCACGAAGGACTGCTTTTTGGCCTTTACCGTTCACTGTATCAGTTATTTGACAAAGATGGGACTCCGAAAATAAGGCCATGGCTATTGACAGCAACGAGCACGAATCACGCAATCGACGACAGTGGGCCTTGCTACCATGAAACCTCGATAAAAAGACAGAACACAAATGAATCATGAAACTTACTAAACGTAAAATATTGAGGAGTATTATTTTCTTGCATTTATACATTTGATCGTATTCGAGACGAAAATAGCATTTATGCGTGATATATTTCTTTAAACTACATAGTATAAAACAAAGTCGCTTTCTCTGTCCCTATGTCCCTTTGTATGCTTATATTTAAAACTACTTTTGATTTTGAGATTGAAGAGGAAGGTTTATACGTATATTTTACACCCGTGCCAAGAATATTTGTATAAATACTTCCTCGGAGCCGTGTAAAGACTGCCATTAATTTTTTTAGTACTACACCTTGAGAAGTTTCATGAAATGTATTTCTTAGTTTTTTTTATCTTTTTTTTAATGGCTAACATGTTGCTAATCTCGCGGTTTTTACAATTTTACCTAGTTTTGTGTACCGTGCAGAATTCTTAACCCTAGAAATCATTCTTTAAAAGACCATGGAATATACACTTTGTATTGATCAGATTCAAAAAACTGCCAAAAGTTTTTTAAAGTAAGTTATTTATTAACGTTTATGTATAAGTAATACAAAACTCGATAAAATGTTTAACTTTTTAGCTCTTAATTAGAAACTATTTATTGAAAAACTTTTAAAATTATTTTGAAAGAAAGTAAATTAAGCTCTTACATTTGATATCACACTCGGAATATTTGTCCAAAATTTATTTCCTCCTTCAAAGAACACATGATTTGATTTCTAGCAAAATTTACTTTGAAGCATACCAATCAATAAATTTGACATGGTAAGGTTGGTCTGAAACCATGTCACGCTCAAAAGTTTCAAGGATTAGATCAAGGGCTACCAACATTTGAAGCCGTTTTTAAGCAAGACACGGTTTGAACGAGAGTAATTGATGTGGATTTATTTATACTTTATGTATACTCATAAAATATAACTGTGCTACTACGGATTCGTTATGACAGTCTTCATTGTGTATTAATATAATTCTAGTAGGTCCGTGTAAGTATTAATAAAAAAAGAAAGAAAATTATTTATTTGCGGAATATGTGTGTAATATTATAAAATATATAATAGGTAATATTATAATATATAATAACAATATTTGTGTATCTACGTACAATCTGCTATCTGGCAGAGATCGCTTATTAGTGATAAAAACACCTTTGTGTATATTATATTTTTATTGGTGCACAATAAAGTATCTACATCTTATCGGTTTCCGGAACTCCTGTAAGTTGTAAAAAAATATTTAACTTTTTTTTTATTCCTTTGGGTACGGAAAAAACTTGAAACGAACGGTAGAAACATCGAGCTCATACAATAATCATCAAAAATACAAAAATAATAATCTTCAGTTTAATATTTCAAGGTGACAACCCTATGCGAACTAAAGTTTAGAGGTTACAGTAATTACTCACATTGTTTCCGCGTGTTGATTTCTTTGATTGCATTGGTTTTAGATTAAATTGGTATTTCGGTAAGTCTTTCAATATAACCGAAAATAAATAAAATAGTAAAAAAAGATAAGAGTTTATATCTATTTTTTTATAGCTTATTCGAGTGTTGCAACCAGGAGTCCAGTAAATCAACGTTTATTGTAGTAATGTTTTAAAAGTTTTAAGATCATCTCTGTGGTATAGTGGATCGTTGTAGTCGTTGGCGTCACATTCATCACTAAGAAAAAGCATTTATTCATTCCTCATCTACAAACCCCATTGTAATGCTAATTATGCTCATTCATAATTTCTCCTCTTAAGTCAAAAGTGTATCACGGACGCACTTAGGCGGATATCACACTGCGCCGCACATTGAAGCAGTGTGCGGCGATGCGGATTTTAGCTTTGTATTGAAAAACATTGATTGAAATACAAAAACTGCACGAAATAACACACTGCCATTGCATATCCGTGAGGCGAATTTTGGAGGTTAAAATCTGCATCGACGCACGTCGCTACAGTATGTACAAATATGAAATAGTATAGAAACTAAGCCTAGTTGACAAATTACTTACCTACATTCCATTGAAGCAATGAAGTTGTCTTGTTATTTTTTAAATAATCTAATTACAATAATTACGTACTTTACAAATGAAAATAATAATATAATAAGAGTTATCCTCTCGGCGCCGGTTAATCCCTAATCCAATGGAATTTTTAAAAGATCGCAAAAACAAATATCATCGTATTAAGACAACAGGTCCTGATGCGACACTCACTCTTACAGCACCGCAAAAACCACTTAGGGTTACGCTTTCGACCGTTTGTAGGTAAACGGTCGAAAGCGTTTTCATTCTGTTTGATATTTGTATAGTGGCGCCGTTGTCTGGCGCAGTGTGAGACCCGCCTTAATGTTATAACTAGATGTTGACCTTTCGTTTGGTCAAGTGAGACGAATGGCAGATAAAAGATTCACAAAACAGATATACAATACGAATTCGGATCGATATTACCTGGTGAGACCTCGATCGAGTATTATACGAAGGTAGTGCTAAGAATAATGAAAAGAGTAATGAATGTTGAGCAAGTTAAGTAGGGTAAGTCTGCAAGGCTTAACACTTGACACACTATACAAGAAAATAGCCGTGAAGATATGGTGGTTATTTAACTCTCTCTCGTGAGCCCATCCCGATAGCCACAAACGAGTAGCATAGGTCACTCTTTAGCTTCCTATTTGTAGTACATACAAATATTAGATATAAGAATATGTATCTATTTGTAGGTATGGGTGTGCTTATAATATTTATTTTTTGACATAAGTATCGTTGTCTAACACCTATAATACAAGCGTAGAATTTGTTTATTCTGTGTTCAGATTTTAAAAATATATATGTAAATTTTCTTTTGTGACTTAAGAAAGAAACAAATAAACAAGTTACAAAATAATAGTACAGATCTGGTGGGTAGTGTAGCCGGTAGGCTTAAACAGTAGGCTTTATATCTCGGCAAGCACAACAAAGCAAAACAGCGGCGCACCTGTAACGTCTATGGTATCTATAGGTCGCAGTTGTCTCTTATCATCAGGCGAGCCATGTGCTTATTTGCTGCCCATAAAATAAATTACATCCAAAAGAAGTTAGCAAAGAATTGTAGGGTTGAAGGTTTTAACGTTATCTCCGTAATTATTTCCGATACAATTGCCATCTGTCACATTGTGGGATTCAGTGTCTTCGGCTAATGCCTTAATGCCCTAATGTGGGTACCCTGGTTGCATCTCGGCCTACCTGTTCAGGGATAAAGTTGTGAAGATACTTTATTTTTATCAGACAGGCTGACCACATTATTTTAATTACCACTTCCATAAACTTTCCCACAACTACGGCTAGCTATTCATTTTCTGGTTTTGCAGCGATTCCAATTATAAAAGACGGTCTAAATTAATGTAATACATGAGATTATGAAATTATACAGGAGTCGTGTAACACAATCAGGCAGCCATGAGCGAATGGGTGAGAGCTATATGAATATTTGTTTATGATACCAATTTATGAAAAGCGCGTACACAGCTTTGTTCAATTTGTATTAATTTTTAGTATGATTTCGCTCTTCATAATATCAATGCTGTTTATAATCATACATACATACATACATACATATCTTCACGCCAAGTCCCTTACAGGGTAGGCAGAGAGTATCGAGTGCCAGACCTCACGATCCTGACAAACCTGTCTTGCTTCCTTCACATTCATAACCCTTTTCATACAAACACGCCAGTTTCGGAGACTCTTGACACCACCCTCGGATAATATCCGATTGATCTGATCGTGAAATGTCAGCCTTGGTCTCCCCGGGTACCTACATCTATCCATATTCACATTGTATATCTGCTTTGTCAATCTTTCATCTGTTTATAATCATTTATTATTTTACTCAGAATTTAACCTTCACTTATTCTTTGGATAGTTAAAGAAGTAAAAATGTTTTGGCCTATGTCTTTTCCACTGAGATTTGATTTTACAGCGTTAGATGGTTAGAGAAAATCTAGATTGTGATTGACGCCATGGAGATTGACGTCGCTGTCCTGTGGCCGGTGTGTTCAGAAACCGGAACATGACTATCATTATGGCGGCAGGAATAGGGAAGGCGGTGGATATCTACTCTTGCAAGTTGCTGCGCAGCACTCGACCATCAGTGGCTTGTTGGTAATGAATCGTTTGGCTTTTGCTAGCCTCTCTGTCAGGTTTATAGATTTTTCATACTGTGACCAACAGAATGCGTATTTCGCAACGTATTTTTATTTTAGCACTTGCCCTGTGCTTGGCAGGGCAAGTGCTAAAATAAAAATACGTTGCAAGAAACGAAAGTTATGGCCATTCTAAAATGTGAATTTCATCTGTAATGATGAACTCATTTGGTGAGTACTCAGAATTGTGTATCTATAGGACATAACTACCCGCGTTAACGGGTTAGAAAGGAATTAAAAATTTCGCCACGGGACTTGAATCCTCAGTAGCTTAATTGGTTAGAGCATTCGTCGGCTTAAGACGAAAGGTTACAGGTTCAAATCCTGTCTGGGGCGAAATTTTTTCTTTCTTTAAAATTTATAGAATGCGTATTATTCATTCAACTTATTAGACGGCCCGCCCCGGCTTCGTACGGGTATAAAATATACAAATAAACCTTCATCTTTAAACATTTTATCTATTCAAAAAAACGCATTAAAATCGTAAAGTAGTTTTAAAGATTTAAGCATACCAAGGGACATAGGGACAGAGGAAGCGTCTTTGTTGTATACTATGTAGTGATTAAAATTGACTTTCTCTACAATTTCATCAACAACAATTATGTTAATTTCGAGCACGTTCATTTATTAGTTACAGTTACATTAGTTTAGGTACTTCACTAAAACGAGAAATAGTATAAACGTAGTTAAACAGCAAGAAACTGACTTTGTTGCATTAAATTATCTTTTCAATACGGATTATTAAATACAACTCATTTAAAGACGGATTTTTATTATACTGGAAAATATTTTTTTGAATCCATACATAAATATTTTCACGCAAAGTTCCTGCACAGTAACGAATCCTATGCGTGTGGTATATCTAAGAATCTTGTTGGTTACGTTAGCTTTCAAACGAAATAATCTGAATGGAAATCAGTGTATTCGTTTAGATGTTTTGATGCCTCAGACAGAGACATGCCGTAAAACTTGTAACACTCGTATTTTTCCAAAGAGGAAAGAAGAATAATCAAATATTTCATGCTATAGGAAGTTGGGAAGAAAACACACATAAAACTTTCAGACTTATTTTTTTGTAAACCGGTTAAAAAAATGAGGTTGCTGCTGCCATATTAAATAAACGCATTTTAACTTTTTTATTTCATTATTTTAGAAAGCCAACAGGGTAAAGTCAATCCAGGTATCTAAATTATTCCAAGCGGTTTGTTGGTAAGGACGAAATGCTTATTTTGTCAGGTCTGTTGTGAAAACATACCTCTTATAAAATGTCATATTTTTGAGCAATATTTCATTCCTTTGAATTTTGTATTATATTTGTACTTATGTTTTGTGATCATCGACCTTGATGTTTGTGATATATTGGAACTTTGTTTTGTTTTAGACGAGGAAATCCATAATGCATGTGATCCTCAAAGGATAGCGGGTATTGTTAAATTCAGTCCTACTAAAACTTTATAGTGTTGTAGTTCCTTCCCCAGGTCATGAAATTATAAGGCTGCTTTGCATGTACTACTAAAGGATTACACTACTGCCTTCAATTTAGTAGGCAGATTATCCGAAGTACCTAACGCATACCTACACCCCACTCACCATCTCGGGGTCTTTGTGGGAAACTATCTAATGCCATGCCTGCTGGTTCGCCTGGAGCCTAGCCTAGAGTGGCAGCCGCTACGTTTAAAATTACTTAATTTACTTATAAAATTATTTGTAATAAATTATGAAATTTACTAAACATATAAATAAATAAAAGGTCTATTAAAAATATACAAAGTGCTCTGATTTAAATGTTAAAATGTATATAAATATTTAATTTCTTTAAATTTAATTTAATATCTGCACACCACAATGTAGTAAAATATGTTGCGTTCTTAAACATCTTTGTAACAACTTTTTGACACACATATTCCGAGAATAAATAATTTTCATTTTATTTCATTACGACTAATACAGCTTTTCCGAATTCTAGTCCAAAACATGACACGGAGAGAAATTAATCATCTGTAGTTTATTACAAACGCACAAATTGACCCTAAATATTACTTTAGTGCCAAACGATACCAAAAGCGTGGTATTTCATATAAATAACATTACTGAAATGTTTTCATTTACGCCATACACGCGGTTCGTGGTAAAAGGCGAAGCTCACCCCGAGTAACGTCCAGTTCATTTAGAGATGTCAAACCTTTTTTTATCTTTATATGAATTGTGACACAAGACAGGTGCCTAATTTCTTTTTTAGTTCTGATGAGTTAGCTAAAATTATTACAATTTTACAATTACTCTTTCAGATGACAATATTTCGTTTGTTTAAGCTACCTCTTTTGCAAATTTTAAGATTACAAGTTTAATGGTTATCGAGGTTTCGTGATTACTAAGTAAATATTTTTTAAGCTTATGTAGATGTATCTGATAACTTGCATAGGATTGCAGACGTATATTTCTAGGAACTAGTAGTCGCCCGTTGGTCGAAATTCGACCATAATAAATTTTAATATCTTGTTGATAAGAACGCCATCTTAATTTCTTAAGATTACTTTACTTTTGAAGACTACTTTGTTTCCAAACTTTTTAGTGCACCATCTGTGATCTTTTATTGTTATCATCAATTTATTTATTTGTGTGTGTCAAATGCATATTTGTTGATTTAATGTATTTTATAAGCATTATTATTGAAAAACATTAGCGTTCTGCACTTCTCCTACACATAAACTATAAGTGTGCCAAATTTCATACTCCTCCGTCAGCGCAATTTTCGTAAAAAGGGGTCCAAAGTTTTGGCATTGCGTATTAATTTATAGGAATTTCCATAATTACTACAAGTCATACCTTTAAAGTATAAAATAATACTTCCGATTTTTTAACTATTCAATAAATGTTGATTAGCTCTGTTTTGTACTAAAAGTTCAATGGCTGTTTTTCACAAGGCATTTGGATCAGACTATAGAATAAGAAAGACTTACTTCTAAATAAAACGGAAGTTTTTTAATCAAGTCATAAAACGATTATCTCTTTTTGTTTGTATATCTCGAAACTAAGATAAATGCCTTATTTATAAATGGATGGGCTTATCCAAAATTAAGATTAATACCTTACTTTTATAAGAGCGCTACTTTAAATTAAGATATACATCAAATTTAGGTAAGTTATGAAGTTTCTTAGGAAAGGTACACTTTAATTTTGGAAGTAAAGTACAGGCGGTACATAGACATCAAATTTGAACATGGTGTGTTGTTAACTTAGAACTTAAAGCAAATAAGTTACTTGCGGAAAAAAAAATTACGCCTACTACCTCAACTTTCTTTTTGAAGTACGTATACTCAAAAAATAAAGATAAAACTATGCCATCACTTTGGACAACTAAACTCGACGGTCGTCCTAGGATAATCTTTGGCATATGCACAAAAAACTAGAAGTGTCACTGGTATCTAGTTGTTTGGTTTGTAAAATGTAAATTTCAATATTTCAAGAAAATAAAATAAAATTACAGTTTATTATGTGTATTGTTATTAAATAAATAAATATTTCTGGACAAGTTACACACATTGAATATAACCCTAATGTAGGCAAAATGCGCTTGTGTTACGGGTGTTAGTCAACGATTCTAAAACATATTTATTGCACAAAAGCCTGTCCCACTCGGGATTGAAACCCGAGCCTTGAAGCTAGACGGTGGAGTAAGGGTATTGCGCTAGACCCTCGACCCACGCAGTGGTATTTTTTTTTTATTATTTATATTAAATATAAATACATAAGTATTACAATCTATACTTGCTATCGTCGGCACTTGGTGGAATTCCATTGTAAATACACGTTTTTTGAAGTTAACACTTGTACTTATCCATTGTATACTTTATTTAACATTTTCTGTTACTTTCTAGCTAACCAGTTTCCCTTTTTACAGCATCATCAGGGCTTTGAAACTAAAGATAAAAAGGACTTTTTTGATTTAACGTTCAATGCCTATTTGGTTAGATGTTACTAATGTTCAGTAAAAGACGTGTACATACGTATTAAACATATTTACTAATAAGTATTGAGACGATTTCACAAAAATATTTCAACATATTCTACCACATTGTGGGGTGCAAACATTTTTACATGTAAAGACATAAATTATTTAAGTTCTTATATATTTTTAGTTGAATCAAATACTTATTACTATTTTTTATGATATTTGAAGGCAAACAAGCAGACGAATTTCCTGATGAAATATTACAACTAATTTAAAGTGATATCTAGTTTAACCCCATCTACTGTAAACTATTAACCTCTCCAATCCTAGTAAGTTAAAAGTAGGAACGAATACATTTTCCAGCACCTAAATTAATTTTTAATATATTAAGCTTTTCTAAAAAGCAAGCCGTTGAGAATATTTTAGGTTTTCTCTAACAGCGAATCAATTACTCATATTGCGTCTTTTTTTAATATTGCGAATATCCAAACAACCCTACTGATGGCAAGAGATAACTGTAGCCTACAGACACCATAGATGTTATAGGTGCATCGCTGTCTTGTATATAGATGTTATAGTTGTGTTAGGCCGATTAAGCAAGTCTAAAGTGACTATGGCGATAGGAATACGTACGGTAAATCCTTACCCGAGTAGGTTGCTGCACGGCACTCTAACAAGAGTGGTTTTGTTGGTGATAACAAGTTTCGCCTTCACTCGGCTCTTACGAGCTTCCTAGCAGGAAGGCGGATGATCTATTCTACACAGGAGACCCGGTTGAGAATGGTGGATTGCTTCCAGAGTAGTAGAGTAATGTTAGTTAGGTTTTTCACATTCTGTCTCATTGGAAGAAATTTCGCCACAACAGTTACACGGGTTCCGAGGATTTAACAAAATAAAGTCTACATCTGTTATAATAGATTTCGGCAACATAATACCTGGTTTAATAAAACACCATATGCATTCCTGCCAGGAAGCTAGTTTGGGACGGGAAAAGATTAACAGTCTTGGCCAACAAGGCCAGTGGTGGTAGAGTGTTTTACAATTCATCTAAGTAAAGACTAGAGATCCACCTCCTTGCTTGTTGCTGCTGCGATAGTGAAAGTGCCATGTTCCGGTCCGGAGGATAAGGTTAATTGGCCTATAACCTCGGCCTCAAGACGGACCTACAACATCTTAGGCTGCGGTAATCTCTTGCCATAAGTGGAGCCACATGCTTGTTCGCTATTTCTACAAAACCTTGTCTCACTACAAAGTACACCAACTCGCACTCCACGTACGATTTGTTGATCAAATCCGGGACCTCTTGGGTTCCAGTCGTTTACTGGACTGCTAAACCACTGGGGATATTAATAATGTATATAATAGAATCTATACTTGCTATCGTCGGTATTTAGTGGAATTGTATACACACGTTTTTTTGTAGTTAACACTTGTACTTATCCACAATGTACTTTATTTAACAATTTTTGTTACTTTCTAGCCAATCGTTTTCACCTTCTACAGCATCATCAGGGCTTCGAAACTAAAGATTTAGTAACAAAAAGTGTTAAATAAAGTAAATTGTGGATAAGTACAAGTATGAACTACCAAAAAAACGTGTGTATGTAATGCATATAATGTTCACATTATCTAAGTTTAGATTCTTTTAATTAATGGATCCTTAGAATATTTAATTAAATAATTATCAACCTTGACTATGTCATAAAATATTTATATTTTTAAAGTTTTTAGATGTGAAACATGGTAAACATAATAAAATACTAAATAGTCGTTAATTATATTTAACATAAAAAATAAAGACACGAAACAGACAATGATTTGAACTAGCTAGACAGTTGCTTTTTAAAACTAATTTTTTTTGAGTGTTTGACTTACACTGTCGGATTTACCCAGTTGTAAGGGTCTTGGATAAAGCGGTTGCCTTTTTACTCAAGCTCTTTAGATGAGATTTGGTGGCCGCGGTAAAGAGCAATTACACGATACACTAACTTCTTCCCTTGTGCTCTATAACTGCAAAAAAATGGTATATTATTTTTATGATAATGGAAAGCAAACAAGCAGACGGATTTCCTGATGGTTAGAAATTAACGCCGCCTAGAGACACCAAAGGTGGTAATGGTGCGCTGGCAACCTGAGATCGGGATGATAGGCCTCGAGCAAAAGTAAGTTTACCGGCTACCTTACCCTCCAAACTGGAACACGCCATGACGTTATGGCTACAGGAATAGGTAAGGCGGTGGTACCAATCCGGGCAAGTCGCTGCGAAACTCTACCATCTAGTAATAAAAATTCCTGTAATATTAACTAATTAAATAATTAGTTATTAGTATTGAGAACTCAACATTTACAGAAAATGCAACAATCTAATCAGATTAATTAAATTCAATAAAATGGTAAAACACCCTTAATGATACCGTGCGATGGGGACTGCCATATAATTTGACTTGAACTTGATGTTCCCGACCCAGCGAATTTTGTTCACTTGGTACTCAATACTCTCTATCTACCTGGCAAGGGAACTTAACGTGAAGATATGTACGTATATGAAAGATGATTTGTGCGTTCAAATATTCTGTAGATTCCGGATTTTATGTTGTTTAAATTAATACTGTAACTATAATATAAGTAATTTCTAAACGACAAAACGAAAATAGAATGAATAAAATCAGACTACGCGTTAATCGATTATAACCCAATTTACATTTTAAATTTTACCCCTACCCCAATTTACATTTTACTATTGCCTAGATGATGGATGTTACTGTCCTATTGGTATCTTATGGCCAGAATTTTAGGTCACATGCGTTTTTATATGATATTGGAATGATTTCAAGCAGACAGATTTCTTGGTCGTAAGAAATTCCCGACGCTTAGAGACACCGAAGATGGTAATGAAGTCAACCTGAAGCCGAGATTTAGGCCCCGAGTAAAGTAAGTTTACCGGCTACCTTATTCTATGCACCGGAACATGTCAACGGCAAGCACTGACGTTATCGCGGCAGAAATTGGTACAGCCCGAGGTACCAATAAGGGCGAGTCGCTGCGAAACTCTACCACCTAGTCAGATGTCACGGTGTTAGTGAGGGTAAGCCTATGCTCACCTTTAACAAGCTACCTGGAACCCGGGCCAACACAGGTTACAGTCGGTTACGTAGATTCGGCGTAAATCGCGGTCATGGTACAGATAGCCAAAAAAAACTAACATTTTGCTATACTATCCTCTTCAATGTACAGAATTCCCACTTTTACAATTTTATTAAAAGAGGTCAAAGTTAGCTTCCCCGTTCTGGTGCGGGCTCCTTTGTAGAATAGACCATCTGTCTTCCTGCTAGGCAGCTCGTTAAAGGCGAGCGTAAGCTCACCGTCACTTAACCGTGACATCTGACTAGGTGCTAGAGCTTCGCAGCAACTCGCCCGGCTTGCTGCCACCACCTAACCTATTTCTGCCACTATAACGTCAGTGCTTGCCGCTGTCGCGTTCTAGTTCAGAGGCTAAGGTAGACGGTAAACTTGCTTTTGATCGAGGTCTAACATCTTGGCCTCAGGTTGGCAACGCACCGTTACCCCCCTATGGTGTCTCTAGGCGGTGTAAATTTCTTACTATCAGGAAATCCGTCTGCTTGTTTGTCTTCCAATATCATAAAAAAAAGTTAGAGGCAGAGATGTATTTGACAGAAGAATGAAGTAGCATATCGCAATGCAGACAAAGTCGTACACTTCAACTAGTTTTATTTAATTATCAACAAACACTCTGTAAATATTGAAATACAAGTACCGCCAGATTATAGGCTTCGAGTAAACATATCAATCATTTTGGTTGATGGTTCTATGTCCTTTGTTCAGAATGTTCAAAACTGTCTAATATACCATTTAATATTGATTGTTAAGAAAATGATACAAAAGCTTTCGGAACCCATCTGCTCATCGAAAAATAGATTAATCATCAAATAAGAAAGTTGTTTGAATCGGAAATAGGTTTATAAATCTTTCTTCTTTTTCTTTCTTTAGGTTTTGGCCTTCACGTTAGTATTTAGCCATTAGTCATGCAGTAATTTGCATCAAATTTTATATCAATTTCAATTAATTTTAATTAGTCATCAGTCATAAGTCGTCAGTAAGTCATGTCAGGCTCTTGGGTAAAACGGTGGCCTTTTTACACAAGCTCATGTAATGAGTTTTGGCGGCACCAAGGAAATATACGATACGCTAATTTCTTCATGATTATTTCATTTGTGCACTTTCACTGAACAAAATTGTACAAAATGCCACCAAAATTGACTAATTTCATTCAATATTAACACGAAATTTAATAATTATGAAAAAAAACTTCGACCATCTTTTCTCTCGATGACGCCAAAACTCTTTATAAATCTTATATTTAAAATTCTCGTGTCACAATGTTCGTTCCCATACTCCTCCGAAACGGCTTGACCCAATCCCCTTAAATTTTGTTAGCATATTGAGTAGGTCTGAGAATCGACCAACATCTATTTTTCATACCCATAAGTGATAAGGGTGACTCACCCTAAATTTTATTTACTAAAATAGCATTAAAACTATAGCAGTGTAACGTCTGCCGGGTCAGCTAGTCTGTTTATAAAAATACACAGGTGCAATAATTGTTGGTTTTATTCTCTTTGCAAACTTTTAAACTTTTTTGATTATTTAGGAGTCTTACCACCAGTTTCAGGTTTTTTATTTATTAAATCTGTTGTCAACAACTGTTTTAAATGATCTGAGTACGAGAAACCCTAGCTAAAGTCATTTTGATTACATTTCAAAGGGACAAGTGTGAATCTAACGTACGATGGACGGCAGGTTAACTTATTTATCACTAGCTGCTACCTGCGGCTTCGCCCGCGTTTTTACAGAAACCCGGTGTGCGATTAGGATTAAAAATAGCCTATATGTTAATCCAGGTCACAATCTATCTGTCTTCCAAATTTCAGACAAATCCGTTCAGCCATTCGAGCGTGAAAGAGTAACAAACATCCATACATCCATACTTACAAACTTTCGCATTTATAATATTAATAGGATAAAAGCTTAACAATAAATTGCGTATTGATCTTAGAAATTGGGATGTAACGACCCCACCGACCGCTACTTGATAATTTAGTAAAATAATTTACGCCCCTATCCTGGACGAGGTTGGCAGAGATACAAGCCACTTACGCACGATTAGTCGAAGGTACTACTTAGTCCCGCCATTTAATAGGTGGCAAACTAATCATCAACCAGGCATTTATCCAATCTTGGTCACCACTGTATTTT
>NJDC01001185.1:7562-18108 GCA_002245475.1 Calephelis virginiensis
CCGCATTTATCCTACCTGTAATTGTTGAAAGAGGCTGGAAAAGCAAAGCTATAATTTGAGGATAAGAAATCTATTTTCCTGTCCGAGGTGTTTATATCATTTTTTCTGTAGAGATGAGCTGAAACTATCGGCTACGATCTTCTGGGCTAGACTAGGCCGGACTGGTACCACCTCTTTGCTTTTTTCCGCTGTCATTTTCAGTACTTGCCGTTTTCGTTTCCCAGTCAGCATGGTAACGTACTCGGATTCTCAGTATAATTAATTACAGTTTTTTTCATATTTTTTATCATCAGGAAGTATGTTTGTTTGTTTAATTTACTATAATATACTTTCGGTTTCTTAAATAAGTTGTGACATATTGAGGACTTTTTCGTTACGAGAAGAGTGATCAGCCAGAGCTTAACTGAGGCTGAGGATATCTCCCGTGAGGTGGAAATTTAGAACATGGTCATTTTTAACTGTAACTTTCTTCCTATTCAACACGTCCATATTTGATTCCAGAGTTGGGTGAACTCCAGTCGCACTGCCGAGTCCTACCTGCAGATTGTGCCAGCGGTGGCGGAGCACGGTGCCACGCTCGCGTGTGTTGCCACTAACACCGCTATGGCACATGGCCGAGATTCCAAGGCTGATGTCGTCATACTCAATGTTACCTGTAAGTTTATATCTCCATTTCGATCGTGAGCCAAAGTTGAGTCGTACCTGCAGGTGGTTGACGTAGTTCGCAGTGTTGTCGCGCACACAAAATATATATACCTATTGAAGAGTACCTTCACGGCCATATCCCGGAAGAGGTAGGCAGAGGAATAACCAGGGTGCCCACAACTAGCCAAGGACACTAAGTCCCACAATGTGATAGGTAGCAAGACTATCGCCAACCGGCCGCACATCCAATCCCGAGTAATATTTTTGTTACATGTTCTTTTTGTTGCCCGACCCGGGAATCTAACCTGGGACCTCATAAACTCAAGTCCAATACATAGACCACTAGACCACAGAGGCGATTTTACCTGCTTTAGTAGTTTCTTAGATGTACCTACCTGACATGAACTTATTTTGATACGATAGTTCATCACACGCTGGGGTCTCCGAATCAGACTGAATTATCTTGACGAAATTACAGGTATCCACTACACCTATCCACAGGTACTACAAATAAAAGAGCATCGGTCATGTCGCAGATAAAGGGAGACGTAAGTCCAGTAGCGGGCTATGGGCTGAAAATTAAAAAGCAGTACCCAATCGAAATAAATGTTTTTCTGTCAATTAATTCACTTCAGCTTTAAGGTACTGTCAGTTCGAGAATTCTTGGCAAAAATAGCAAAGGTTCTTGATGGTAGTAAGCATTAGTTTGCATCCATCTGGACCAAAGATTCAATCCAATTTTAATAATAGTCAAAAGATGGAAACAAAATTTCCTCCAAGGTTACCTTTGTTGAAGGTGTGTTCACAGCCGTCTACAATGTCAAGAACAATTTTAGCACTTGTCTGATCATTTCGTTTACGATTTTTCTCCTTGCAAAAAATGAGCTTTTTAAAGATGATTTCTGGTATATTTTCAGATAGTCCTATAGTAGAAATCATCAAACTGGGAGATGGAAGACTGAGCGAAATAGCTGAGCTGGACAGTTTGCACTTAGAATGTGAAGCCAAAGCCAATCCACCAGTCAGTGAATTCAAATGGTACTATAATGTAAGTGCTGCACTATTTTTTTTTCAAACGAATAAGCAGGTGGATTTCTTGAAAAAGAAATACACACCGACTATTATGCCGTCTGAACTATAACTGCTGCTGTTATAATGATTATCATGTTCCGATTCGGAGGGTAGCGTATTTGATAGAGTTACACGATAGGCCTAGCAGCCTGATAACAGACCAGTATCACATCTAGAACAGATGTGACATGTTGTAGTTGGCGTATAAACTATCTTATCGTAAAATGTATGGTCTCGGATGTCTGTCACCATAAGGAGATCCGTGTCCTTGATCGCTGACGTCTCACATTAATAAAACTAGATGTATTCAGATTATCACAAACTTGAATGTCAATTGAACAGATAGGCAGGGGTGTAACCAGGTCACCTATGATTAGACAAAACACTTTTTGAGTCATGTAATGTGATAGGTGTGAATTAGATAGGTAAACTTATCACAAATCGGGCAACTATCTAACTCAGAGCATCGTTGTGTTTATAACTTTTTTCTGATTTGCCCTACCAAAGATTAAAAGAACTAAGAGTTAGAACGAAAAGTCGACCATTTCCCACTCTTATTTCTCAACTTTGTGGAAAGTACGGCATCAATAATAGCGATTTTAGAACAAAGTATGTGTGTTTTCTATGTCCTATTTCCACAGTATCTAGTAACAATTTTTTTTTTTAATTACCACTACACGAATGATAATTTGAAACACGTATAAGGATATAAATCAAATTATAATGTTATTTGTTAAACCTGTTTGGTGATTTTTTGCCTTGACCGTGTCACCTTAGGTGATTTTCCTGCTGTTTGTTCTCTATTTTACATATGTGAATATTTTTAATACCCTCTTTACCCGGTTTGCTATACGTCTATGGTAACAGATCCACTTCCGCTATGGGATTCCGCATCCGCAAATAGGCGGCGTTCCGATCTGGTGGTAGATATTCGAATTTTATAGACGCGTCACAAATTGGTACAGGTCACAATTTGAGAAACCACTCTATTTCACTTCTATTTGTCTTCTTTGGTATAATTAATGACAGTGAAGGTATTTGCTTGTCCCATATTCTTGAAAGGTTTGGTACGAGTTTAAGGTATTCTTTTCTCCGTATTGGTCCGGGTTCGATGAGTAGATTCGCGGATTCGCTGCCTTTCTTTCTTTCTTTCGGATCACGGGTGAAAATATAGGTCGATATAAACGGGACATCTGGTACCGTGCAGCAACATACCCGGGTAGGGATGCACTGCCGCATCGATTCCTGCCGCCATGATGACACAGTTATGTTCCGGTCCTGAGGGTAGGGTAGCCGGTGGACTTGCACGACGGGTGTAACATCTGGACCGTAGGACACAAACGCACCTGTACTATATAAATCAATATTACACATAAGAAAAACAATTTTCATTTTTTTAGTAAAAAGTATAGAAGCGTGCCCTAAGTATATTATATAGGAAGTTTTAACTGCTATCTTACCTTCATATATACATACACACATACAAATCTTCACGCCAATTCCCTTACAGGTTAGGCTGAGAGTAACAAGTGCCAAATCTCATTATCCTTGATACCTTGCCTTTCAAAGTGGAATAATATTTTAAAAAAGATTTAATGATTAATCACCAAAGAGTTTTGTTACCTGCATCCACAATTAAGTAAAACCATACGAGCATTATCAAAGTAACAACAGAATACATTCTGACGCTGTTACGTATTTGATTATATTATGACTCAGAAAAAGAATATATTTTATTTAGATTAGTTGACTTATGATATATTTTTCCAGGATATAGAAATAAAACCCCATGACTTATGGGGCAGCAACACCTCATCGCATATCCTGTACGTAGAGGAAGCGACGCGGGAGCTCAGTGGGTATTACTCTTGTGCGGCCAAAAATAGTATAGGGGAGACCAGATCGGACTCTATTAATATTACGGTATTATGTAAGTATTTTTATGTCATTTGAAGGCAAACAAGTAAACGGATCTCCTTATGCCAATGACATAAGGAGTGACATTATATGACAGTTGAGTGTGGGCACCTATATAACAAGAGTTGTGGGCACCTATATAACAAGAGTTGTGGCCAACTAGCTATTCAGTGGTTTAGGATCTTCCATGAGTTCATGGGCTACCCTACATTCTAAATCACGTCAGTAGATAGCGCTGACTATATTATGACAAGGACGGGTTAGGCGGCGCTAATAATCCGAGCGAAACGTCATAAATCTATAAAATTCAAATTAAAGTTTCAAATAAGCCAATAAATAATGAATGGCTTCTTAAAGGTCTTTTAAAATGTTACAAAGTGAAAAGTCAGTTATACATAAAGTATCAATATTCCATTTAAAAAAAAACGGGAAATAAAAACTTATATACGTTATAAAAACATATTTCAATGTATATTGGAAACTCAAAAACAAGCATCACCGTGTTGGTTCGGGCTCCTGTGCAGAATAGAACATCTGCCTTCCTGCCAGGCAGCTCGTAATAGGCGAGCATATGCTTACCGTCACTAACACCATGACATTGTACTAGGTGGTAGAGTTTTGCAACAACTCGCTCGGACTGGTACCACTGCCTTACCTATTCCTGCCACCATAACGTCCAATGCTTGTCGTCGACGTGTTTCGGTTCGGAGGGTAAGGTAGCCGGTAAACTTACTTTTGCTTGAGGCCTAACATCCCGGCCTCAGGTTGGCAACGCACCATTACCACCTTCGATGTCTCTAGCCGGCGTGAATTTCTTACCATCGGGAAATCCGTCGGCTTGTTTGACTTCCATTATCATAAAAATAAAAAAAAATAAGTCATCCAATAAATGCAAAGCCCCATGGGATGTAATTCAAATTGCATTTCAGAATTAAACATGTAGAGAAGAAAGTTTACAAATTAAAATAAATTAAATTTTTATACTGACACTCAACTACTTTGTAAACATTTTAATTAAAAAAAAAGTATCTAATTTTCTTTGTGTTGGTCGACCCGGGATTCGAACCCGGGACCTCATGCAGTCAAGTCCAACACCCGGACCGCTAGACCACAGAGGCGATTGACATTAACATTTTAATTAGCTTTTTATAAAGCAGACCAAACATAATATTACATGCTAGCCTAGCTCTACACATTGTATTAAGCCCCATGTACTATCCAAGCACAATAAAACTATGCTTTTGCTTCCTGTAGATCAAATCAAAGAATGAAAATAATTTATTTCTCTTCCAAACACTTTAACAAAACCTATATTCAAAACCAAATAGCATAGTAAGAGACCGGTGCTAACAACTAGGATACCCTGTGTTAACAGATCCCCAGGCCCCATTTCAGATCACAGATACTATGTTATTCCTTTACAGTCTTGGTAGAGAACAGAAAATTATAATAATAACAAAATAAACGTAGATGAGCATGATGTAACTGAAGTCATACATTTTATGAAAAAACAAATGCCATGATGCACAGTGTCCATATTAACACAGTGATATTAAATAACATTGCAACTGTTACATCAAAACCCCATTTGACATATTATCTATCATTTTTAGAACGAAAATGTCTTGAACGTTTGAAAGAAATAATTGTAAATTCTTTATTTAAAAAAGGGAATACTTCTGATATGAAAAATTATAGACCTATAACATTAGTTCTAGACTAGTCATTTCTAAAATATTCAAAAAATAATGTATAAGAAACTTTACAATAACTTACTTAAAATTAACATATTAAAAGACAATAAATATGGATTTAGGGAAGGTAGAACTACATTATATGTATGTTTTGACTTGGTAACAATCAAATCTTATATGTATTTACATGTAAATAAAAAATATTCTCTTTTCCAGACCCACCAGAATGTATAGACCAAGGGATAAAATTAGTTAAGGAAACCTTACAATGTAACGTATACGCGTTGCCTCCTCCTGACACTTACTTCTGGCACATTCAGCCAGCTGACGAAGAAATCCAGCATTTAACCACTGGATCCGCCATTTTACCCCTCACTCAAATAACTGGCACGTTATCAAGGACATTAGCAGCTAGTTGTGAAGCCGGCAATGGCATAGCCAGTCAGGACAAGCCATGTCAGAAGATCTTTAGCTTTGAGCAGTTAAGGCCGCCCAGACCCCAACAGTGTGATCTGGCTTACGAATATGAGGAGTTCCAGATGAGGTGCATACCTGGTATGTACTCTCTATCTCTAAGTTACTTTCATAAGATATTTCAATCTTAGCACATTCACAATCTTAGTACAAATATAATTACTACAATATAAATACATATCCTCTGTACCCAGCTATAAATCGCAAATGGCAAAGTGTCGTCAGCGAAGTTTACGGGTTAAACTTCTATCTGGCATGAATTTTTCCACTTTTAAACACTTAGTGCAAGCCTCAGCAATTTTCAAAGGGTTTGAGGGTAAGCAAAATGATTTTCTGGTGATAAAAAGATATGTTACCTTTAGACAATATGGTAATGACCAATTTCTAAATGTAGGCTGGATTCCTAAGTCTCATGCAAAGATAACAACAGTTTCCTTTCTTCTAAATCAGAAATATACGTTGACAAGCACTGGCGCTGTGAAAGCTGGAACAGTAAGTCTTAGTACCAATCCTATTTTAGCCATTCTAGGACACAAGCACTTGGACAGATTGACTGTACAGGCGGAATAATTCAACACATTTATTACTAGATTAAATTAGCGTGCACTGTGGTCTTAGCGTAAGCATGCGACTGAAATTCTGTGTATGTTTTATGTATTAAAAAGGGATAATAATTAAATGTAAAGTCAATGTAAAATCTTTCATTTGAGGCTGAAAATTCGAGCTATGCTAGAAGTACGCACTAAGTTGACCACTAAGCTGTGATTTTTTATAACTAATATTGAGTAACTTGTTATTAAACAAAATAAATCTGCCGCCTCTGTGGTCTAGCGGTCCGGGTGTTGGACTTGACTGCATGATGTCCTAGGTTCGAATCCCAGGTCGGCCAACATAAAGAAAATTGGATTTTTCCAATTTTCTAATTAAAAAAAAAATATTGGTCGGGATTGGAAATGTGCCCGGTAGGCGATAGGCTTGCCACCTGTCACATTGTGGGACTTAGTGTCTTCGGCTAGTCGTGGGTGCCTTGGCTGTACCTCTGCCTACGCCTTCGGGGATATGGGCGCGAAGAAGAAAAACAAAATAGATAAAAAAGTTGCCATTTAAAAGTTGTCATATCACTGTATTTTTTGGAACTTTGAGTCCATCTTTTCATATTTTTAAATGAAGAAATACTTGTACTGTTTTACGTATCACTTTTAAATTACTATTTTATAAATAGCCTACCGGTTTAAAGTTCTAGCCCTGATGATGCCGTCATAAGCGAAACCGGTAGGCTATTTATAATAGGCTAAAGCTATTTATAAATAATAAATAAAAAGTGATACGTAGAACAGAACAAGTGTTTCTTCATTTGAAAATATTAATATTTCGCAATTGTACCAACCGCCGACGATGGAAAATATCAAATATGTGTACTTTTTCAGTGGAAAATGCTACATACTACGAAGTCTCTGTTTGGCGGTTATCAACTTCAAATGCATCTTTAGTGCTTGAGAGGACTGGGTCTATGGGATACGGGATGAGCCAAGCTCTCGCCCAAGGAGGGGGAGTACCCTGGCTCGTGAGAGGACCTCTCGGGACCCTAAATAGTGGCGACGAAGCTGGTGCATCCGCTTGCAATAGATATGGATGTTCTGCGGCTCTGTTGCTACGACCGACTGATAATTTACTAGATGCAGCAGCAGCTCCTTGGTGGAAATGTAAGTTATATTGTAGTTCAATCAAATACCCAACATTTTCGGCGAAAATCAGAATTGTAATTTTTTTGACATTAATCGAGTACCCACGCGAAAAGGTCTTTTGCTTATAATGGTGGTAATTGTGCTGATTACCAACTAGACTTATTTTATGTGTACTCTATGTTTTTTCAATGAAACAAAAAGAAAAGAGACGGTATATTTAAAAAAAATGTTAGATTAATCCGGACATGTTAACTCGTGACGTTGTAAATCAACACTTTCCGAGGAATAGATTAAAAGTCTGTAGTAGTGTCATGTATAGACTGACTGCACTCAACGTGTTTTGTCTCTTAATAGAAGAAGGCGTTACTTTGCGGAAATCCATACTTAAATCTAAATAAAACTATTTAATTTGCAATTTTCCGCCAAAAATGTATACGTATTATTGCGTAACAAAACAGACAAAATAGTGCGCTAAGAATGAATTGGACTTACTGGAAGCTAAAACTCCCAAATACATCCAGCTCCACACAATACACACCACTAAACTGTTTTAGTAACACCATCAATACACATACTACTACAAACTCAACGTACGTTTCGCTTCGTAACCGAAGCATCATCAGGAGAATTCGACTGCACTCCACAAAGGTCGAGCAGATACTAGCGTGTTAAACATGTGAAGCAGGGGTGAATTAGTCAAATTTGTTTGTTCGTTTAACAGTGTAATTGAGTCTTCGTTATTACATTTAATAATTTCTAGTTGTTCTAGTATATTTAATTTTAATCCTTTATTACAAGTATGGAGTAATTCAAAAGTATGATCTGCTGCCAACGTATGCCCAGTGTCTATAAGATGTTTTTCAAAATGCGATTTATCTGGACGAATGTTTTTGACAGCCGATATGTGTTCCTTGTAACGAGACTCAAAACTACGACTAGTTTGACCAACGTATACACTGTTGCATTCAGAACAATGTATTTATAGATTCCTGATTTACATTTTTTCTCAATTTTATCTTTACCGTTGCATAATATGTTTCTTAATGAATTTTGGGTTCTAAATGCAACATTGATATTATTACGTTTTAAATGTCGCTGAACTTTTTCAGAAGCTCGTCCTACGTATTGTTAAAAGAAAATAACGATAGCTTAAAATTAGTTAAGTGAGTTGTTGACAAAATTAAAACCAATGTGTTTTAAAAATGTTCAAAGATAAACCACAGGCTGTACAGGTTATTTCTTACCAAACTACGAGTAGCTGAGTATTGTGCAGCAACTTTCGCGGGTAGAGATTAACCACTTTACCTATTCTTGCCGCCATAATGACAACATTATTTAGCGAAATAAGGTTTAGTCTGGTGATAGGTTATAGGTATGATAGGTTAACTGGTATTATTGCACAGGTCACAGGACAGCGACCAGTGACTTGTGTGGTGTTTTTTAATTAGAAGACTGTTCAACTATTGTCTTTTTCCATCAGGAGAGTAGTCTTGTGCGCTATCTTATAGCATAAAATATTTGACATTTCCAGTTGTGCTGGACCGCGACGTGGGCATCTCGGTGGGTGCGCTGGTGCTGGTGGCGGTGTTCGTGCTGTCCACGGTGCTGGCGGTACGGGTGGCGCGACGTGCGCGGGCCAAGCCTGCGCCCGTCATACAGGTGCTGCAGCTCGACGACCTGGCCAGGGACTATCTGGATACTATTGGAGGTTCTTAACCTTACGTTAGTAATGTACTACCCACTAACAGGATTAGGTGTAAAGGGCTGTCAATATAAAGATGGTACCGACTTTCTGGTAGGTGTTGCAGCTGTACTGGCGCTAGTCTTTAAATTCTCCAATCTTTCCGATCTCCAAGTATCTCCCGTATTTAATAGGACAGTTATTTAACAATTGTACAAGTATTAAAGCCATCTGGTTTACCTAGTTAACCGTCTAGTTTGCGGGTACTTGGTGACGTCTAGTTTTGCTCCTCTCCTCCATGGTTTAGAGGTTTGATGTTGGGGTTGCGCAATAAAAATAAAATTTGTTTTTTTTATATTTTCTAACAAAAATAACGTTGCTCGGGATTGGATATGCCGGGCGCATATCGGCGATACGCTCGCCACATGCCACATTGTGGGACTTAATGTTTTCAGCTAGTCTGCCTACGTCTTCGGGGATTCTGGAGTAAAGATACTTATTTAGTTCACTTGCAGTTCCACCGCAGATCAAGTGTGTGCATACTAATCTATGGTGATGGTAATAAAACCGCTTCGTCTTATCTTATTTCTTTACTTTTAAAATGCGAATACACTTACATATAGCATACAATCTATATATATTTAAAAATGAATCCGCATTTCGCGTGGTCATCGCATGACGTCTGCGCGGATGAAAAAATTCTTTTTTTGATATAGTATTTATAAGTCGGAGAAAGTTCTTATCAAGAGAAAAATTGCAGGGAAATAGGAAAGATACAACTTTGTTTTTTCCAGTTTTGTTAGTAGTATTTGTTAATTTCAAGCGGCACAAAGTTTGTGTGGCCGGCTAGTTGGTAATTAAAAAAGTAATGATTCAAAATAATCGGTAATCCTTTGCAAAATGCTATAAAATAAGCATAACGCAGGTTCGCATAACCGAACGAAGAAGACAAAGAAAGCGAAATTTCTTGCCTATAGACAATAGACAGCACTGATGACTGTAGCTCCAAGACTAACAGGAGATATTAAAAATAGAGCAGCGCAAAGATATCACCTAGTCTGACTAACTGAACTAGTGAAATAGTCCCGACTATTTCACTATTTCAGTTAAATACTACATAGATTATTTTACTTATGAGCGATAGGGTCCCCCGTGTTGGTCCGGGCTCCTTTGCAGAATCGATCATCTACCTTCCTGCCAGGCATCTCGTAAAAAGTGAGCATAGGCTTACCGTCACTAATACCGTGACATCTGATTAGGTGGTAGAATTTCGCAGCGACTCACCCGGATTGGTAACACCGCCTTACCTATTTCTGCCGCCATAACGTCATGATGTGTTCCGATTTGTAGGGTAAGGTAGCCGGTAAAACTACTTTTGC
>NJDC01001185.1:25625-52970 GCA_002245475.1 Calephelis virginiensis
TTAATTGTTTTATTTATTACCAAGACTCTGCATGCCTAGTGAGGGACTGGCGTGAAGATATGTTTGTATGTGTTTTCTTGTTATTGATCTTCTTCCCTTTCATGTAAGAAAAACATGACTTGTCAATTTTTTAAAAAACAGAGTTAGTCGGATTTACAGTTTTATTAGTAAGTAGTTTAAGCTTTTTTATATCGGTTACCAAGCTGGTGAAATTTCTGATGATAACAATACAGTCTCTATACAGTCTAAATACACTGCACGCAGCAGAGACCCGACTATCCCATAATCAGGCAAAATGTCCCAAAGTTCCTTACGTACAACCCTATCAAACGCTTTTTCGAGATCCACAAAACCGCAGAAAACCTTCTGACCAACAGCTAGATGCTTCTCTACAATGTTGCGGAGCGAAAACACTTGATCCGTACACTCTCTTCCAGACCTGAAACCGCTTTGAGCCTCCCACAATGTTCCATCGGACATCCCTTGCATCCATCCTCCTTTCAACTATTTTTCCATACACTTTTGATGCTAAACTTATCAAACTAATGGCCCTGTAACTTGTACAGTCCTTGAACAGTGAACCCTTGCCTTTATACAAGGGCACGATGACTGCACGTCGCCAGTCTTCGGGTACTCTGTCGGTCTTCCAACACTTGTTACAAAGAACCCAGAAAGAGTCCCGGACGGCAGGACCACCAAGTTTGATCATCTCAGCTGTAACCATATCTACTCCCGCAGCCTTACCACATTTCATACTTCTTATCGCCCATTCAACTTCTTCCATCATAATGCCGTCAGATGCCTCCGCTATTTCCGAGTCATATGAGTACTCAGACCCAGTGGCAGCATCTTGGGCACATTCATCTATCTATCTTACAAAACATTCCAACAGTCATCCACGTCTAAATCCGGTAGGCACACACTATTCAGCCTGCCTTGGACTTGACTCTCATACATGCTTCCTACACTCGGGTCTTGCAACTTTTCACTCTTAATCCTTTCAAGCCCTCCAAATGGAATACGTACTTGCCAGTGCCTCCACTTCTTAAACAGACCCCTAAACCGGCTAGTAACCAAGTATTGGTCCGTATTAAGAGTTGGGCCTCTGAAGGCTCTCGTGTCCATTAAAGACTTCCGGAGGCGACTATCAACCAAAATCAAATCTATCATACTCATTTGATCATTCCTTCTCCATGTATACGTATGTTTGTCCTTATGCTGAAACATTGTGTTAGACACAAGAGGATTTCTTTCCACACATATATGCTTACCAGCGTCATTCACTCTCCTATCACCATAGGGACCAAGAATGGCCTCGTAACCGTTCCGTCGCGTCCCCACCCAACCATTCAAGTCACCACACATAATCACTTTTTCATTTCCTTCAACCATATCCACTACTTCCCTTACAGAATCCCAAAACTTTTCCAGGTCATGAGTCGCCGACGAGTTGACCGGAGCATAGGTTGCTACCACAAAAACTCGCGTGACTCCTAGTTTAATACGGACCCAGAGCAGTCTCGGACCAATCAAACCATACTCTTTCAGGCCTGAGGCTAAGCGAGACGATAAAATTATACCTACCCCAGCGCTGGCGTGATCGCTCTGTGGTACACCAGACCAAAGAGCCAACTTGCCACCGGGGAGATCATAAGTATCACTACCTTTTCGCTTAGTCTCCGTTACACACAGTAAATCAAGTCATCTCTCATCTATTACATCAATCAATTCATTCATCTTCGCTTCCATTCCTCCTCTCAAATTCCACGTGCCTATTTGACACTCTCCACTCCTCGATTCGCCTGTACGGGCCTGGCGTGATGGGTGGCGGCCCCCGTCGCCGCATCTGCCTCTTTTCGTACCGACGAGGGCGGATCGGTACGCGTCGCCTCCAGGGAACGCCCTAACCCACTCGGCGGTACTTTTTCGGGCCAGAATTGCAGTCCAACTGAACTGGCAGGGATCGCGACGTGCACGCTACTGGCCAACGACCCGTCAGAAGTACAGTTATTGTGTGCCGACTACCCTAACATGACCGGGATACGACAATAATGAGCACGATGCACGATATTTCTTATGTAATGAGCGTTGACTTTGTCATGTACAGACATGACGTTTCTACATACTTTTTTTATTCATCTGAAATCGTTAATTATATACGTCACGGTTTGACATGTCCGGACTTATCTGAGTTGTCTAAATTGTTCCATCTCTTTTCTTTTCATTTCGTTTGAAAAAGATAGCATAAACTGTCACCTACTCCCGTCAGCCCTTAAGCATGAGACCAGGTTGAACGGGAGACAGGAGATAATTCAAGAAATGATACAATATAAAATAAAATCAAAGAATTGATAAACATATATTATTCGTTAACACAGTGGATTAACCTTATAGTTCACAATATACCATCAATAATAACAATAATACTACTCATTTCTGACGTTGAAGAATTCTCGTTATTAATCTCAAGTCCGCTCAGGGCGGTTTCGTAACTTTCCCTGAGTGATGTGGCGTGGGTACGTGCTTATGCAGTGTTATATTATGTAAATTTGAGAGGGAGAAAGGCGGCCTGTATAAAATACTACTGCCCTGTTTATATGAAATGCCTCCTTGGGCCTGGGTCCGCAAGCGCTGGACTGCTACCGGCGCTGCCTGGGTTGCGTCCGGGACTCAAAACTCTGGATTCTCGTCTGGCCCTTGTGCAATGGTCGGTCGACTTCCGATCGGTACCGTGGACCGCGGAAGTTATGACAACTTCGCTAAGACACTGTCGTCAGACAGACGACAGTTCCAGGCCACGACGATGGCAGGGCATGGGATTATAGTTCCTCCCACTGGACATGTCGCGGCCATGTGATTACCACAATTGGCTACCATCGTAGCTGACATTCATGATTCCTTCTAAGTCTATCTATCTTTGGTCTAATAGCTATCTTTGGTGTCGGCGAGCAGGCGGTTAACAACATCGGTCAATATATGTACACTAATAACCTTAATAACACAGAACAGAACAAACTAAGCGTGTGCTTCTAAATACTAATTACAATGCAAATATAGCAAAAAGCATAATCTTTGTTTGCTAGGCTTCTAGTCACTTGTTTATAGCTGTAAAGAAATAGTCAATTAGCTATTACATAGGGAATACATGAACACTCACGGAATTGTCGGATTTATTATTACAGTTTATCACTTTCTTTTTTTTTCTATTTAAATTCGGGCAGGAATACGACGTATCAGGGACCCGCTAGTGAGTGACTTTGGCGTAGCCCGGCGTTTTATTTATACATTCGTATTGGAAAGCTCTAGAATTTACGAGAACAATTAGAAAAGCGAAAACAGTTGAAGGTCTGAGAATACTGGTTCTCCTATTCGTCGCTAGGGGATTTTATCCCACTAGCCAATGAGGTAGTTGGGCTAATCGCTCATAGAGATCGCGACTTTCGCTACTATTGATTTTAGTTAGTCATCGATTTGGTGGACTAATTCCTCTGTTACAAGACAGATGTCGCTGAGCGTGCATCTAGCATTTATTTCATTTTACTATTATATTTAGTAATGAGGGAACATATATTAGTAATTGGGATATTAACTATTTGGGTAATGTAACGATTCTACTTCGTTACAACACCTAAAATAAGTTTAGTTGGTTCTTAGCTTTATTACATCCATGGTCTACATTTAAATTGGCAATGATTGAGGCGCATTCAATCTGCAAAAAAAACAGCTCCAATTTCGTCATCACGTTGCCATTTCATAATTATGTTTTCAAAAAGTAGGTCATGAACCCGAGATGTTCACATGCATTGGAGATCCGACAAGTTGTGAGATAAAAGTACTCAATAATGCATTAATATCCACTTACTTCAACTTAATCGCATTCTTCGTCAACCATGAAAGCTATTGACCAAGTAATCGCGTATACCTATACAAAAAACCTACAGTTAAAGTGAATTTAGGTGTCGATTAAAAATCAAAAGTAGTTTAAATTTTTTTAGTAGGACACTGTTTTTGAGTTTATAAAAACTCTAAATTGACCTATCAGGTTAATTTCAATGTGGCAACAACCCGGCATTTTTTTACAAATGGCAATAAAAGTTGACACTGGAAATGACTTATATATAGACATAATAGATTGCATAATAGTTAAAAAAATACGTAACTTTCACTTAAAAATACCTCAAAAGAAACTATTTGTCAATCAGGATTGCCAGATGTACGATAAAATGTTTATTTTATTTACAGTACAAATTTTTAAAGCAATGAAATTGTATACAAATAAAACCATATTCATATACACCTCATGTATGTCATTTGAACAATAAAATTGCAAAGAGCCGTCGTCTTTAGACAACATAACGTTTTTGGTGCTTCTACCATAGGACAAATATATTAAGCCACTAAACCTATTGGCTATCCAAATCACAACAATAGCAAGTCGTTATAGGAAAGGCAATTTTACCAATTTAAGCAAGCTGATTCACTGTGCTCTTCCACTTTGCAATATGTAAATTGTGTAAAAATAGAAAACATCGCCAGTTCTGATAATCTGCAAACTAAGTTGAAAACACGAAAATTTTCGTGTAAAATATTGGCTAGGTTACGGGAAAAGTTTTAACATCTAGCAGCACTGTATAGGGGCAACGGACTGAAGTAACTGCACAGTGGATTTTCACGCAACGGAAAACCCACGGTGCGATTCTTGTCTGACCGTGAGCATATGACTAACAAACGTGTTTATAGACATTACATGTAAATAACGAAACACTTATTAGGTATGTTACAGTTAAAGGTAAAATTCAGCTAAAACTAGGATAAACTAGTATTTGCTTATTATGTTTGTCTTGTTCCACATAAATTTATTATAATCCTTCATGGTATATAGTTTTCAGACTTTTTAGGTTCAGTAAAAAACTTATGACTTACTCTGGTATCTATTTAAGTATTTCTATGTTTTAGAATCGTTGACTAACATCCATAACACAAGCTTATAATTTGCTGACTATGGGGTTATATTCAATTTGTGTAACTTATCCAGAGATATTTTTTACCTACTTAATTGTTTTTATTGAATGATATATTAACTTGGCACCAAAGAACCAATCTTTAATCCAAACATTCTCTTGCTTATAAACAAATAAGAAGGTAGCAGTGAACTTAAGTCAAAGTCATTAAAATAAACTCATTTACGCTTAAAGGTTTAACATTCCAGCCGAAAATTAGCAATGCACCGTCACCTCATTACAACTAGAAAATTCAGACGAATGGTTCTCTGCATATAAATCAATTTAAAAAATGGCTACGTATATACCTACTAGTTGAACTTCTAGAAAATAATTTAATCAAATGTCTGTCTGACCTGACTTGACCTAGCTTTCTCATCATTCAATAATGCTCTTTTTATACAAACACGCCAGAGGGTCCTGTCACCACCCTCGGATAAAACTTGCCCAGGTACCTACATCGATCCACGTGCTCATTGTACATCAGTTTGTCAACCTATAATATATCATTTCCACATGTCTTAACCAAAGTAGCATGCCCTTTCTAAGTTTTACACCAACACCTTCTTCATTTCCCACTCTTTCTCGGATTTCAATGTTGCGAATGGGGTTAGCTCCACATCACATTAATTACAGATTTGACTTGGTGCTCTTCTTTTAACCGTATTTATCATATTCACATGCCTTTTCTGACACAACCAAGTCTTGGGACCCCAACGTTGGAATAAGCACAGAATTTTAAAAAGCGGATAAATATAATAATAATTATTAATCATATAACTGGCACCCTGGCTCAAAACCTAGCTTTGAATTAGCTTACCTAGCACTATATTAAAACTATTGCTTGCACCCACTCTCCTTTGTATCTTCCATCTTTACTATAAGCAATACCAATTAATACCAGCCCATTTTAATTTTAAATTTTATTAAAACTTTTTACTAGTCAAAACACGTTATAACCCGAAATTTATTTTACTGCAACATTAACAACTTTAAAAAATCTGCCTAACACCAAAAACCTTACACGTACGTAACATTTTAATCCTCAAATAAATCATACGAACAAAACTATATTCAACCTTCTTGGCCATAATTTGTACATTAAAAGAATATCTATATATAATCGTATAACCTGTTTCAGTGTCATCATACGACGCGAAAACATCCAGTCTACAGAGATCAAGCGACCAGTTTGTAGTGTAAAAAATATTAAATATGATTTTGATGAAATCATTAATTTTATTATTAGTGGTATATAGCTGTGGTTGCCAAAGTGTGGGCAGTAAGTATTTAATAATATCACATCATTAATTAATTGTTTCTATTAAAATAATGATTAACAGTTTTAGTGCAAATATGTTTTGTTTTGTTTCCTTTTGATGCTTAGGTAAAGCTTTGTAACCAAATTGATTATGAATGACTTAGAATAGAAGTAGCTTAAAAGTCAAGTTACGTATAGCATTATCATTTTTTTTCTTAAAATTATAAATTATTTGTGATTTATTTTCAAGAAATTTGGTACGAATATATATGTACATAAATATAATTAGTAATAGATATGTAAATTTTATATTTTAGAGCTTTAGAACTTATTTAAAAATAATTTCCTACTTAAGCTGTTGATTGGCTACAAAAGAATGCAAGGAAGGAAGGTATAACTGAGTCATACTTTAAACAGTTTCTGTGCACGACAGCAAATAAATAAAAACACAACAAAAAATAAATATTTTATTTTTAATGTTGACGAGAAATTTCAAAATCATTTTTAACATACCTATTGCACTGAATTATGTTGCTAAAGTAGAACGTTATATCCAAAATTCCAATCTGTAAAGGAATGCCAGCCCGGTTGAAGTGTTTTTACAGCCTAAATATCATGTATTACTAAAAATTTAAGGGGCCATGTATGCTCAAATACGTCAGCAATATAAGGTTTTTTTCATACAAAGCAATCATGGATCTTTGCGACAAAAATATACAAGATTAACATTAATATGCTTTATAAAACTAGTGTTTCCAAAACACGATTCATTTCACTTTGCTCCATAGAAAAAAATCAAAAAGTTAACCCTTTTTTGAAAGCAAAATCCAACTGTCACTTCAATTATGAAAATATCGATACCAGATTTAACATAAACATAGATAAGTATTATACCTAAACGATATCTGTTTTAGTTTTTATATTTTTTTCAAATTACTTTTATAGTGTCAAAAATAGTGATTTGGCGCTAAGGACATTTACTTTAGAGCGCAATATTTCATAGTAATCATGGAACGGGGGAGTGCGCTGATTGGCTCTTCTGGCTGACTAAGTATGGGGCCTTAATAATAAGTCATATATGTTTACTCATAACTTAAATGTCGTTATCTTAAAATACGATACTAGGTCGATCTACGCGACGCCTTAGCCGCTAACTCTTATCAGTTCGGTGTACATTACATATAGCTGTTAATAGGATAAAATTTATTTTATAGCAAATTTAGTATATCAGAAAACATATTACAAGCAAGTTGCCCAAAAAATCATAGACAAAACATTAATTTTTATAAAAAAAATGTTTTATCATTAAAGGTTGATAAAGAAAATTTTATCCCAATTTACAGTTTTATGATGTATAAAATGTGTAGAAGTTGGGTTGCCTGCTATTTATCAGGGTTGCCAGGTATAAACAGATAGTATTTCGAAGCCAATTTCTTTCACGTGATTGGATAGCAAAAAAAAATGTAACGATATCAAAATATACGCAGGTTTATTACAATTAATTTGATGCAGGGTTGCCTCCAAAACAAAACGGGAAAAATCATTTTTTTTTAAAGTACTAAAGAATTTTACGTCTAGGATTTTTTTAAGTTACCCATTTTGAAATTTTAATATACTATATTTATCATAACATATTTTCAATTATATTATTATTTCGGCATAAGTCGACATAGGATCGGATCTTCCACTATCAATAAATAAATTCTATAATACTATCTATCAATAAATAATTCCAACTTCACTTATATGATGAATTCGAAAGTTTGCCAGTCTACTACTGTTGATGTCGATTTACCAACTTTAATCGGATTAGTGTTTACAATAGTCGCAAAAGAAACCACAGGTATAATACAACTAGAATACAAAAAATATAGCCGTATTACAACGCAAAAGAAGAACAAGCTGTTAAATAAATATCATTTTTTATTGATTTCTGAAGGTAATATTGGAATGCTTGGCTAAATATGATTACATTGCGTACTGCATTTTGTTTTCACTAAAACGGGCAACATTTTTGTGTTTCATTTTTCGACTTTGCATATTTGTTTCATTTTTCAAAATCGAGGAGAATTATTTAGCATTTTACATATTTAAAACAATAACTTATTAAACTAATCTAAAAACTAAATTAAACTAAACTAAACTAAATTAAAAGTGAAGTCCATATCACAGTCTGTATTACAGTATTATAGAGACTATAATATCAATTTAAGCTTTGTGTATTTTAGTCCATGTTCATTAATAAAAGTTTTATTAGATAACGAGTTTTATTAGCCATCTAATAAAGATCGCATGCATAGAGATAAGCTAACCCTTTATGGACTACAAACTCTGAACTATGTCGCATGTAGCGATAGTACACATTGATATAAATTGTTACAATAACAAATTACCTCGTGCGCAGTAATATTCATTTATTTAACAAGAAGCGAATGTCTGAAATGCGCTTTTAAAATAGCCTGATCATTTAGGCGCAGTTAAACTACAAAAACCTATTCCATTTTATTATTTACCATGTCAAGATTTAACATTTTTTTTCTTCGAAAGGTAGCTAATAATTAAAAGCTAGTCTCACATAAAAAAACCCAAGAAGACTTGGGAATTGATTAAAAAGCTCTCAAACTTTAAACCAAAAACTGCTCCTCGTGAGTTATTATCTCTGTCCCATACTCCTGTTGCTTCTCTCAACAAGTTCAATAACATCTTTGTCAATAGGTAGGTAAAAATTTAGAATCTTGCATCCCATCTACCACCGATTCCTCTGTTACTCCAAAGTCTGATACTTATCATTTGCATTCTATGGCCCTTCTAAACACAGACTGTGAGGAAATAGAACTGGTTATCATTAACCTTAAGGAGAATTGTGCTACTGGTTGGGATGGCATTCCAACGTCTTTGTTTAAAGCCGCTCGACACATCTTGATCCCAGTTCTTAATCACATTTTTAATCTTTGTCTTAACTCTGGCACATTTCCAAAAGTGTTTAAGAAGGCCCTGGTGCACCCAATTTACAAAAGCGGTGACAGAAACAGTATCAACAATTACAGGCCTATTTCTGTGTTAACAACAATCTCAAAGTTTTTGAGAGGATTCTAAACAAACGTCTCCTTTCCTTCATTGACGCTAATAATATACTGGCCACTAATCAATACGGTTTTAGAAGTGGTAAATCTACCGAAGATGCTATCTTGGATCTAACTAATTCGGTAGTTTGCAATTTAAATAGAAAATACAAATGTTTATGTATTTCTCTTGACCTATCTAAGGCATTTGATACTGTTTCTGTTCTGATATTGCTCTCTAAATTACATCAGGTAGGAATCCGTGGCGTTGCTTATGATATTTTCCGAAGTTACTTGAGTGATCGAACTCAGTGCGCTACTGTTGATGAAGTAATGAGTCAAGAAGAGCCTATTACGTACGGCGTCCCACAAGGTAGTGTCCTTGGGCCTACCTTATTTTTACTTTACATTAACGATTTATGTAAACTCTCCCTCCCACACTGTAATATGTTTGTATATGCTGATGATACAGCGCTAGTATTTCATGGTTCTAGTTGGTCGGAAGCCCGTTCGTACGCCGAATCTGCTTTATTTTTAGTCGGTAAATGGCTACACTGTAATCGACTTTCTTTAAATCTCTCCAAAACTCAATTTATTACCTTTTCACCTACGCAAATAACTCAACCGGACGCGGACTTCTCCTTGTTAATGCATCAATGTCATCTTATGGCTGATAGTACCTGTAATTGTAAGTCTATATTTCGAGTTGAGTCAATGAAGTATCTGGGAGTAATAATAGACAGCACATTGTCCTGGAACGATCACATAAATGCCACTATATGTCGAATTAGGAAGTTACCCTTCGTTTTTAGGAAACTTAGGGTCGGTGCGGACCTGACTACACTCAAAACTGTTTATTTCTCGTTGGCACATTCTATAATATGTTATTGTATTTCCGTCTGGGGTTCTGCATGCAAAACGCGTTTAATCTGCCTGGAAAGGGCACAAAGAGCTTTATTGAAGGTGATGATCAGCAAGCCATTGCGATATCCAACAACAAAATTATACGAGGAGTGTGATTTAATGTCTGTGAGGAAGTCATATATTTGTAAAATAGTGATTCGCAAGCACCAACTTCTTTCTCATGAACTAAATATATTTAAGGCCAAACGAAATAATCAAAAGGTCTGTAATATTGAAAGAACTCGTCTGTCCGTATTAAGGCGTCAGTATTACTTCCTAAGTTCTAAACTATACAACAAAATAAATTTTATAACTTCGATATATTCGCTTAATACTAGAGAACGTAAATTAAAAATCATGCCTTGGATATAGGACCTGGATTATGATGATGTTGAAAAACTTATGACTTGACTCAAATGAAATTATTAAATACACACACACACACACACACACACACACACACACAAACACAAAAACACACAAACACACACACACACACACACATATGCATTTTAATAAAATATGTAAACACTTTTTTTCCTGTAAGTAAAATAGTTTTTTTTTTAAGTATTTATTATAGAGACGTCTTTTGTATATCATGGAGGAGGGCGTTAATGACTACAACACAGTCTTTTGACTAATGTAGTTATCTTCGTACTGCATTAATCTGAAATATTGTAACGTTTCTAAATAAACTTTTATTATTATTATTATTATTATTATTATAAGTTTTATTAACCGCCCACTAGCAGTTTTGAGTCTTACCCGTTTTAAGTACCTACCTAATGTTAATAAAACCACTCTTTAATCACTTGTCGGTACATGCTAAAATAATATGGAACTTATTAATTATGACCCACTTTTACAAAAACGAACCACCAAAATCAGTTGAATCAGTATCTTGTTATCGCGTAATTAACTAAAAACATACATTTCATTGATAACATCCTGGTTTTAGACTTGGTTAAAAAAAGCAAACATGCACAATATAACTCTTTCAGTGGTAAGAGTAAATCGTACCCTAAAAAGAAAGCCTCTTCACGCCCATATCCCCGAAGAGTTAGGCAGAAGCACAACCAGGGCACCCACGATTAGCCGAAGACACTAAGTCCCTCAATGTAATAGGTGGCAGGCCTATCGCCAACCGCGCACATTTCCAATCCCGTTGCCCGACCCGGGATTCGAACCCGGGACCTCATCCGTTGATGTGTTCTGGTTCGGAGGGTAAGGTAACCGGTAAACTTACTTTTGCTCGAGGCCTAACATCCCCCCTCAGGTTGGCAACGCACCATTACCACCTTTGGTGTCTCTAGGCGGTGTGAATTTCTTACCGTTGAAATCCAACTGCTTGTTTGCCTGCTATTATCACAAAAAAAAAGTTTTACCAAGCGCCGACGATGGAAAATATCAAAAAAATATATTAAATATACAATCATTATTACAGGATGCCTGGTGAGGATTCATATGATCTAATTTAGCTCTTCGAAAAAGAGGTTATATGTTCTTCTGTATATATTTCTTTTATGTATGTTAATCGATTTTTCCGTCATATTTTGCCTCTGTGGTTTAATGGTCCAGGTGTTGGATTTGACTTCATGAGGTAACAAAAAGAAAATGTTTTTTCTCCAATTTTGTAATAAAAAAATGTTGCTCTGGATTGTGCCCGGTTGGCGATAGGTTTCCCACCTATTACATTGTGGGACTTAGTGTCTTCGGCTAATCGTGGGTGCCCTGGTTGTGCTTCTACCTAACTCTGCGTGAAGATATCTGACTATTTTAAAAATTCTTATGTCATTTGGAAGTCCATACTTCCAAGATGATCCCATTGCCACCAAGTCTGGATCTAATGGAATACTGCGGCAATCGAGGAAAATACTTAATTTTAGTATAGGTATCTAGTGTAATAGTATACTAATATAATATTCTTAGACAATTTACACAAATTGAATCTAGTCCCAAATTAAGCAAATTATATGCTTGTGTTATGGGTTGATTTCCAATTGAGCTACTGAGGATTCAAGTCCCGTGGCAAAATTTTTAATTCCTTTCTAACCCGTTAACGCGGGTAGTTATGTCCTATTGGTTAGAGCATTCGTCGGCTTGAGACGAAAGGTTACAGGTTCAAATCCTGTCTGGGGCGAAATTTTTTATTTCTTTAAAATTTATAGAAATCCATCCCAAGCACAGGGCAAGTGCTAAAAATAAAAATACGTTGCGAGAAACGAAAGTTATGGCCATTCTAAAATGTGAATTTCATCTGTAATGATGAACTCATTTGGTGGGTACTCAGAATTGTGTATCTATAGGACATAACTACCCGCGTTAACGGGTTAGAAAGGAATTAAAAATTTTGCCACGGGACTTGAATCCTCAGTAGTTCAATTGGTTAGAGCATTCGTCAGCATGGGTAAAAGTATCAACAAACCAAATTAAAAAGTTCTAGCTGTTACTAAAGGTCTACTTCACAGTTATCAGTTTTAAAGTACACAAAACATAGTTTATATATTTGCTTAAAATATTGCTATAAAATACAAAGTGACTTGATTTAAAATTTGTCCGTACATTTTCCTCATAGTCTAAGTCTATAATTGCGACAAAACAACATCTCATATCAGGTGTGACGTAAATAATTACATCGGTTAGTTAATGGTACAAGATATACGTTCCGAAACAATTTATGGACTTAACTAAAATGATTTTGGAGCAAGGGTTGCAGTTTGGCCTTGTGATGTAATGACCCTATCGCCAGATAGTAGTATCTAGTACTTTAGCAACTGCACTAGTCGAGTAATCTAGTAGTTGCTCTACTAGTGCAGTCAGTTAAAACTAACAGGCTGAGCGCTGTACAGCTCACCCATATTGACTAATTATTATCAGTGCCTTACTTATTTGATGCCACCATAAAAGGAATCTACCTTCAAAATAGTGTCTCTACCTCCAGCCATTTGGATCATTGAGTAGAACGGGTCAGTTGAATAGAATAAACCATTTGCCTCTCTGCCAAGCACCTCGTAAGAGGCGAGCACTGGTTAAAATATAGGCAGCAACTTAATGGGTAGGGATCCATTGAATTGCCTATTTCTGTCGCTACGAGTATAATGACTTGTTCGCGTTCCAGTCTGGAGGGTAGGGTAGGTATTAGGTAGACTTATTTTATTATTGTCATATTAACCCGGCCGCAGGACAGCGACGTACCTGTAACTTCTATGGTATCTATGGGCCACGGTTGTCTCTTACCACCAGGAGACCATAAAAAAACTATGTTGCTTACAACTAAGAAACTAAGACCGTTGTTTAATTTGTTTTCGTATATACGTTTGATAGAACTAAATAACCTAGACAATCACAGTAACAGAAAGAACAAAAAACCAGTTACAAAAAATACTTGTTTTAAAACCAGTCACGCCTTTCACGTCACTGGTTTACGTTTCGCGAACAGTGATTATTTTTTAAATAAAAAAGAATTAAAGTAGAATGAAAATGAACATAACAAAATTAAAAGGCGATTTGAAGTTGGGAAGAAACCCACCCTCTCCGGGTGGGTTTTTAAATGTAAAATACTGTTACGATATTGTGGTGTGTGTGTGATCAGATAATGCAATTAAGTCCAGAATCGATAATTTTGGAAACCAAAAAAGTTAAAATAGTACCAACCATAGGAAAAGACAATATAACAAAAAATAACGGAAAAATAAATTACGTTTGATATTTGGTCGGATAATCCCCATCCTACTTTTTTTATGATATTGGAAGGCAAACAAGCAGACGGATTTCCTGATGTTAAAAAATTCACACTGCCTAGAGACACCAAAGGTGGTAATGGCGCGTTGCCAACCTGAGGCAGGGATGTTAGGCCTCGAGCAAAAGTAAGTTTACCGGCTACCTTACCCTCCGAACCGGAACACGTCATGATGTTATGGCGGCAGGAATAGGTAAGGTGGTGATATCAATCCGGGAGAGAGAATATAAAAAGAAAAACAGGGAAAATAGGAAAAACCAATTCGTAATTTTTTCTATACAAACTATTAGTAGCTGTCAATGTCAAGAGATACGAAGTTCGCCGGGTCGGCTAATTATATATAGTGATGATAAAAAACAAAAATGTAATCTATTTTATGTGCTATTTCACATTGAGTGGCTAATTAACAACATTTCTGTTACAGAGGTATGTGAACGAGATGACTGCGTTTTATATTACTCTTGTCCAAACGCAGCCGAACTGGTACTAAATAGCAAAACCGCCGAGACACAAAGATTATTTAGATATGCACTTTGTGGAATGCAATACATAGATGGAAACAGAGTTCCACAGGTTAGCACTTATTATATTATAAATATGCAAACACACATAAATGAGGTAGTAGCTTATAAAAAGGAGAGTGTGTTCAGGAAATAGTGTTCATAAAGCACAGGGTACGTTTCTTCAAACAGAGATCGGTTTGCTTAAATCTGTGCTTACCCAACGTTACTTTACGAAAGAAATCGTAGAGTATTTCAGAAATAGCAGTAACTCAAGAGATAATTTGTGGTTGCAATAAGAGCGCTACAGAAAATCTGTGCTGTTATTCTTGCTTGAACGAGATCAGAGCAAAAGTTGAATTGCAGTTAAAGGGTTGGTTTCAGTCATAAGGAAAAATGGAAAATGATTTCATCGTCCTCCGGACTGCTTTGCAAAAAAGACCATCCGTCTTCCTACCACGCAGGTGGTAAAAGGCGAGCAAAGGCTTACCCTCACAAATACCGCGACATCCTACTAGGTGGTAGAGTTTGGCATCGACAAGCCCGGATTGGTACCACCGCCTTACCCATTCCTGGCGCCATAACGTCAATGCATGCCGCTGACGTGTTCCGGTTCGGAGGGGAACGTGTCCGGTAAACTTCCATTTGCTAGAGAACTAATATCCCGGCCTCAGGTTGGCAAGGCAACATTACCACCTTTGGTGTCTAGGCGTCGTGAATTTCTTTCCATCAGGAAATCTGTCTACGGGTTTGCCTTCCAATACCATACAAAAGATGAAATATTGACAAACCAGAAGGTATCCAGATCAACATAGGTTTATACAATACGACTGATGCCCGTTTCCTATATTCAAGAAACAAGTCGTTTTGATTGCGGATGGTAGTACTTTGTACGATTAGTACGGCTGACTACAGTTGCTCGTTTTCGACAGTTATTTCTAAACATTTTTTGAAAATATGAGTAACGCTCCGTTATTTTGAGCAAACTGCGAATGGTTAAAGTAACTAATTACTTTTCGATTATTAGAGGAACCGGGCATAAATCGGATATTATCCGATAGTAGTATATAGAGTCTCCGATACCGGCGTGTTAGTATGAAAAATAATGAATAAAGAGGAAGGTAGGCAGATCTGTAGTAATCACGATACTTTGCACTAGATACTATCTACCTACCTTGCATGGGACTAGTGTGAATATACCCATTTGTATGGAAACAAAAATAACAAACCCCAAAAGAAGACCAAAAGTGTTCTAATCCCTGGGTCTTGTAAACACGAGGAACAATTGTGATTAGCACTATAGCAAAGATTATGATATTTACTTATATATAAATACTTTAAGGTGTGCTGTTCAGATTTCGATGAATACACAGGATCAAGTGATAATATTGCTGATCATCCAAACATAGGGTTACTTCCCGACTCATGTGGGGATATTGATGGAAAACGGATTGTGGGAGGAACTGCAGCATCATTGTACGAATTTCCATGGATGGTACTCATCTCCTACGAAACACGTAAGATAAATGTATTGATGAAATTATTACTGGCATTGTTATTGTAAAATAATATAAATTATATATATAATTAGTATATTTATGCATATATACACAATTATATTATTATGTATAAATTTATTGTACTAAGGCATTTCACACCAAAATGGTTAACCTAACGTTTTTGAGATTTCGTAAAGAAATATAATCTTGGAGAAAAAAAGCGAATTTCAACGATTTCCTGTGGGACAACCAAAAAAAAATTAAATTCGCAGATTAAGCTATGAAAAAAAACAACCACCTCTACTAGTATTCTGTTTATATTTCATGCCGAAGACAGTCGCTGCAGAAGATTAAGTGATACCAATCAGGCAAATTGTCATAGAATTCTACCACCTTATATTCGGCATGTTATTAACAAACAAATTATCTTGTCTCTATAAATATATTTACACCTTAGAAGATGCATAGCAGCTTAAGCAACATTGTTTTGTATGTGCATATCTGAACAAACAGGTGAAGGTCTCCAGTTCCTATGTGGTGGGAGTATCATTAACTCCCGGTATATCCTGACTGCCGCCCATTGTGTGCAAAACAGAAGGATAAAAGGAGTGAGAATAGGGGAGTACGACATTCGTTACAAGACTGATTGTCAAGGTGTAGCCCCCTACTATGTGTGTGAATCTCATTTACAGGTAAACATTACATACCTACTAGTTCATATTAGCCAGTATTAGTAGTGTTAGTTTCAACTTGGTTTGCTTCATTGATCTGTATTCAAGAATCACCAATTTCACTAGGTGCACCTGTGGTACGATGAAGATTTTCTAATGCACGTAAAATTACTTGAAACTTCACTTTTTTTAGTTTTTGAAATTGGCGTCAGCATCTGCCATTAGTCAAGTATATATTCAAATCAAGTTAACCGATTTGACTAAATCGGGCTTAAGTTATTAAAAATGAGTCAAACAGGAAAATCATGTCTTGCTCTTTGGTAAGCGGTGACCTCTTTAATAGTCATGCTCAATTAGTGAGCTTTAGCAGCAATCAGGAAATACATAATACAAATGTTTTTGGCATCAAATCAAGTTGAAATTTGCATCAAGTTACCCAATTTGACTAAATTAGGTTTATATTATTTAAAATTAGTCGTAAGCCGTCAAAGAAAGTCATGTCAAGGTTTTGAGTTTACTCATGTTCGAACATGAATGGGGTTATCATCATTTATGAAGATATCGATTTAGCAGCTCAAATTTTGCTAAAGCTCATTTAATGAGATTTATGAGAGATGAGAGGTAGCAAGCTTCACGATTATTTAATTTATTCAATGAACAAAGTTGTACAAAAAGCCACTAAAATTGACTAATTTATCTCAATTTAAACATTAAATTCAATAATTACGAAAAATCTACTACCATATTTTGACTTGATGGCGCCAAAACTAAATTCCAACTTTCTAACTTTACAAATTAATTTTGTAGCTGTTTTTTTTTATTTCATTCTAAATTAAAAAAAAATAAGTTATTTAATTTAGCTATGTGCGACGCAATAAGAAAACTCTGAGTCAAACATAACCTACATTTATATTTGCTATATATATAAATGATATATCTGCAGCATGAAATTTCAATTCTTTAAAGCTTAAAGTTTGCTTTAAATCATCTTGCAACTAACCTGGACTAGGTTGCTGCAATATAATTGGGCCTATAATTTTAAAAAAAACATTGGAAGTTATTGTTCCATATGTTTGAAAAAATTTTTAAATAAATCAATAACATCTCTCTGGACATGTAACACGAATTGATAAAACCGCAAACTTATCAAATTAAATGCTTGTACTGTGGGTGTTAGTCAATAATACTAAAACATAAATATTTATTCATTCATACGAATACATGAAGGCATTAGTGTTTATTTAAGTAACAGACTAATCAATTTTTTGTAGGATGTTGGCGTTGAGGAAAGTATTGTACACGAGAAATATCAGGGGCTTCCGTTAGTGGTCAATGATATTGCGCTATTGAGATTGAGAAAACCTGTGGACTTTTCGTTTAGTAAGTTGCACCATATTTTGTTTATTATTTTAAGACGGGTATCTAACATGTCTAGTATTAAGTGATAATTGCGGCCTGCCATATCTCTCTCGTTATAACATTCTCTCTAACGTTCCGTCTGATTTATTGGCTTCCAACACTAATAGAAATTTATTAAGATTGAAGTGCAGGCTACTAACATGAGCAACTTCACCGGCATCTAATGCTCTATATCAAAACAAGACAGTAGCAAATTTTATCGATATGGGCGAGATGTTGAGTTGCTAATCCTTTAGCAACTCAATAATTGTATTTCTAATCATTTGTGTCCGTCAGCTTGTGTCTCAATCCAATCACAGAAAAACAAAATTTGACGTCGGTAGATTTAACATTTCGAGTTATATATAATTATGTAAATCAATTGTAATTAGTTATCAAATCCAAATTCAATTTTGGTTCAGTTAAATTAGCGTCAACAGAATAAACAAAAAGTATCTCTGAAAAAAATACAGAATTTTTTTAGAACAAAAGTAAGCAAATTATATATAAGTTTTATGAGTGTCGCAATGACAATTTTTAGAAAAACTTTATTAGATACCAAAATAAATTTAACAAATGCACCCAAACCTAGAAAATGTAAATATCTATACAGATGTTTATCACTCGAATTATTATCATCGGCTCGCCCCGGTTCTGGCCTCTGCCTATCATTTCGGAGATATGGGCGTGAAGGTAATTATTTTATTTCTTCCATTAACAAGAAATTCACGCCGCCTAGAGACACCAAAGGTGATATGACGCATCATGCGTTGCCAAACTGAGACCGGGATGTTAGGCCTCGAGCAAAAGTTAGTTTACCGGCTACCTAACCCTCTGAACTGGAACACGTCAACGGCAAGTACTGATGTTATGGCGGCAGGAATAGGTAAGGCGGTGATATACCAATACTGGCGAATTGCTGAAAATTCTACCACCTAGTCAGATGTCAGGGTGTTATTGACGGTGGGCCTATCTATGGCTCTTTTACGGGTTGCCTGGCAGGAAGGCAGATGGTCTATTCTGCAAACAGCCAAGACTAGCACGAGCAACACTTGAAGATACTAATCACACTATTGCCTGGCTCCTTAGGGAATCAAATCCGAGCTAAGCGCATTAAGCGGGTCAATTAACACAGTTGTAGTCTAATAACAATCCTTTTTACAGAAAATGCCGCACCAATATGTCTTCCAGTATCGAACGAACTACTTAATGTGGAGCTAAGTAACAAACAAGCTACAGTCGCTGGTTGGGGACTCACAGAAAACGAAACGGATTCTGATGTCTTACTAAAAGTGTCGATACCCATTCTACCGGCCCACCAGTGTCAGAATATCTATAACAAGTAAGTCTTTTAGTCATAGCAATAGTTACATTTGGAGTCTCGCTAACATTTATAAAATGAGTAAAGCTTTAATTGAAGGTCCCCAAATTTTGTGGACTCGGAATCTCTTCCAACCGCAACTAGTACAGATATCTGTTATAAAAGTAAAAGTATCCTATATCGTGATCAAAAACTGAATTAAACCATCCTTCTCATTTTTTAAATGTTGACGATTTTGTTTTTATAATTAAAATATCACAATTAATTATTTGTAAAAGGATCTTCTAAAATCATTTTAATGTTATCACATTTCATTTATTTTCAGAAAACTGGCACCAGGAGAACCAGATAGAACAGAAAACAAGCTGTGCGCAGGATCCTTCATGAAGGATTCCTGCAATGGAGACTCAGGTGGTCCTCTGATGTTAGAGAGCATGTACAAAGGAGTCAGCCGGATTGTCCAATATGGCGTCGTCTCATACGGACCAAGACAATGCGGATCTAATGCTCCAGGAATTTACACTGAAGTTACCAAATACATGACATGGATCTTAGATCATATTAAGCGTTAAGTGTGGAACAAACTATCGGACGACTTTAATGAAAAACGGGATTTTTCATGCAACTCAGATCTGATCATATCCGAATGTGCAAATATCAAATACAAAGCAAGCCACAAATCATGACTCCATCTAAAAAAAGTAAAAAACGGTTTGCGTTTCCATTTACACATCACTGCAATGATATTTGAAAATATCAGTTTAATCTAAATTTAATCTAGTCTACCTGATGCGTCATATGTGTGAACGGGAAGTTTAAGAAGGTCATTTTTTCAATTCCATTACAACGAGTTTGATTTGGTAAACTAGTTGTTTCGGTAATTCAGTTCCAATCTGAATGGACTGATAAATTAATACTATTACATCGTATTTTGAAGATGGAGAGAATTAAGTTGATCTGTGTATCCAGTTCGTGATTCCAATTATAAATTGAGTCATGATCTTAATTTGCGGTTCATGCATGCATTTGCTTGTTGCGCGTATTTTCTAATATATAAACCTGACCTATGTTTCACCGTAACCTGGCTTCTTACTATCACTAGAAGTTCACTTCTGTCAGCAGCGTCCAATGATGATTTGTTTACAGCTTTAGTTAGTTAGTCGCCTAATGCCCAAAGTTACGTATTCTACTTTGCATCGTCTAAACTTGTATAGTCTGTCTCTCTTTTTATTTCCCTCTTTCTTAACGAAGTCATACGTTTAGTGTAGTTTTATTATACTTTTATACTTTTCTATAGAACTAAACATTTACTAATTTGACGAGATTAAAAATATTCACCCTCTTTTGTTTTAATGTAATTAAAAGAAGATAGCAGAAAATTAAATAAGTTTAAACGATGCAAAGTACCAACTTTTAACTAGTTTCAATAAACTCTGAACAATTAAGAAATGCATACTAATAAAGGCTACTTTGATCTAAAATTAGTATTTAATGCTTACTATTAAATTATTTTTTTAACATTTTACATAAAATTGTGACTGTTCCGCTTTTTAAAGCATCGGGCGTATATCTTTTTTCATACGTTTTATCTTCTTCAAATAAAAAAAAGACAATCGTGTCAAAAACAGAGTTCGCAGCATCATGCAAAATTTTTAATCTGTATATTCCTATATATGCATAAACAAGGTTTGTAAAATTGTTACAAATGAGCTAATTTGACAGCATAAAGCAAGACTACTTAGTCCCTTTTCTTTTATTTTAAATAACTTAAATACATATTGTGTCCCTGCTGCTGTATAACCACCAATTACTACAACTAAAATGTAAGGTTTATGATTATATTTATCTAAGTGATTTTGTGATTTACTAATTAAATTAAATTTAGTTTAGTTTTTATTAAAAATTGATAATCATGTATTTTTTTTTTATACCAAACCTAATCCTCAATAATGTCCTAACCTTAAAAGTCTACCTATATATCTCGCTAAAATTAAAATTCATATGTTAATATGAAACAAACAGTCTGTAACATTTCTTTATGAAGCAAAAAAGTCCTCTGGACTATTTCAGTTACTCTCGATAACCAAACTACGGATCAAATCTCGCAGAGAAACACCGAGCATAGCTCTGAGTGACTCGGAGCTTATTTAAGAGCCCCACATTTAACGGCCAAGTCTCATTGCGTTAATTATCAGTATAGTACTCCTATTCTGATAATTAAAGCAATATGTGCAAAATTATTAACCTAAATCTAACCTAACTCCAAAATATCAAAATTATTCTAGTTTTCACTTTTGCCGGCACTCCCAGAGTGAAAGCCTATGTTTTTTTTAAACTGTTGAAAGTATTACATATACAGACATTTAGTTGTTTAATTGAGGAGCAATTAATCCTGAGTATTGTTATCAACTAAATAACTAGTCACTTTTAAAAAACAAAAATATTATTGACTTTAGCAGAACTGACCTACTATGTTCAAGTTGTTCTCATTATGTTGTGCATTTGTGTGCATTGGTGGCAACGCACCTTACTTTAGGCATTGAAAACTGAATACATTTTGTTTCATTTTCATTTAAAAGAAGATTATTTACATTGAACTATTATACAACTTTTAAAGTCACATTGTTTATTTCTTCATTAATACCCAGTTCATTTTACGATAAGTAAAAGTAAAGTACAATACAATTTCATGTGTTTCTCTTAAATTGCAGTAAAGTAAGTTATTGGCGTAAATCAGGAACAAAAAAGGTGCAAAAATGCAGCCCCGAGGAACACTTATAATGACGACAGCACATAATAAAAAAAATCAATTCTATACAATTAATGTTAACATTCTGAATTCTTCCATTAAAATTAGGTATAAAATATCGAGTACCTTATTACCTTAATCCTATAATGACATAGTTTCCTGATCCGAGTATGATCATAATCAAATGCCTTCGACAAATCATCAAAACAATTATTATTTTGACATTGAAAGGCAAACAAACAGACGGATTTCCTGATGTGCAAGAAATTCACGCCGCCCAGAGACATTAAAGTTTGTAATTGTGCTTTGCCAACCTGAAACCGGGATGCTAGGCTTCAAGCAAAAGTAAGTTTACCGGCCACCTTACCCTCCGATACGGAAGACGTCAACGGCAAGCATTGACTTTAATTTAGTATTGAGTTGCTGCGAACTCTACCACCTAGTAAACCATGCATCGAATGCAGAATGCAAGTCTTTTCATTTTCTTAGATATAATTTCACACCAGCATAGACTTGATGATAGTCCGTCATCAGACTTTGTAAGTTAAATTTGATCCACATTTCAGTTACCGATTAACGGCCAATATTAAAATAGAAGTTGCCCACTTTAGGTCAGTTGCTTAGCGGTTACCATCATTTTTCAAAAATTAATAAAAATATCTTAGCAACAAAACACTGGAAGGCCTCTATCTTTAAATAGGTTATTAACATTGGCCGTTAGCTGAAATTTTACATGCTTAAGTTGGATGAAAATGCAAAATTAATTGTGAAATGGTGCAAAAGTGATTTCGATAAGATATTATAAGTACTTGGCAGTTAAGCGACTCTACCTCAACGAGTGAGTAGGTAAGATTCGTCTTGACGAGTACTTTGGTGCTAGATGGTAACCAAGGTCCCTTCGATGAAGGTGTCTATAGAATCACAGTAATTGTGCGATACAACTACGTCGAGTGTGACTCGTCTTATCGAGTGGAGCGTTTTGAATAAGTGGTGAATGACGATGATTTGATAAACGTGAATATGCGACCCCATATTTGGGAATATAAGTTCGAGTTCGAATGTGGACTTTTTCTTTTTGTCTAATTAAAGACCTTATGCCAAGGTAAGCTCGTGCCGAGAGCCCAGGATTGGAGTTTATAGACATGGTACCAGGGCAAAGCCTATTGTGTTATTGCCACGATTATATTTTTATTCTCCTGTGATATACCGATTTGTTTTATTCTCGTGTGAATGGTATTTAAACAGGAAATGCTAAAAAATTAACAATTAAATAAAACATTAATAATTAATTATTAATCGCCTCTGTGGTCTAGTGTTTCAGTTATCGGCCTTGACTGCATGAGGCCCCGGATTCGAATCTCGGGTCGGGCAACAAAAAGAAAATTGGGTTTATCTAATTTTCTAATAAAAAAAAATGTTGCTCGGGATAGGATATGTGCCCGGTTGGCGATAGGCTTGCCACCTATCACATTGTGGGACTTAGTATCTTCGGCTAGTCGTGGGTGCCCTAGTTGTGCCTCTGCCTACCTCTTAGGTTATGGGATACGGGCGTGAAAATACTTTATTAAATTATAAATTAAAAGTGGCATGGGGCCACAAACTGCAGATAAAAGCAATGTTGTAAAATTATAGTATTAAAATAATTCGTGCGTTGCTTTTTTAATCTGAGGCTAAATGCGCAAATCTTCCAGCTGCTTTACTATTCAGCACAATACACGACAATACCGAACACTGTCGTTAAGATGGCAGGTATAGGTAAGGCGGTAGTGTACAGCATGGCTAGCCACTGCACAGCTTTTCATTATAAAAGCAGTTTTAATCAATTATAAGTAGAATTGGTTTAATCAAGTTTTACAAACTTAAATGTCTCTGTCAAAAATATGTCATGGTAATTAAAATTAAGCTTCGAACTCTACACGCCCTAGCTCTACAAGCTACAAATTCTTTGTATTTTAGGTTTTAGTCAAAATATGTGGCTAAAACATTTTAATTTCGATGTGAGCCATAAGGTCTCGTCTTGGCAACTTTTGCAATTATTTTTCTTGTAAGAACAATAAAATAAAAGTTTTTTTACTAGTATAGTAATAAACAACGAATGTTTTTCATATTGCTCCCTAACTTAACGACCAAGCCATAAACATAACACAAGCATGTAATTTGCTCAGGTACTTTGGGGTTAGATTCAATTTGTGTGATTTGTCATTGTTTTATTATTATTATATTTACGAAGGCGTACATTTTTTTGTATCAGAAGTTTGATACGAAATTATATCGAATGACTTTATGAGAGTACGAGCCATATATGGTCTCAACTTGACAACAATTTACAGGAAAATATTTTGGATAGAATTGTTCCCGGTCGTAGAGTTAATGCACGCGAAATGAAAACACAATAAATATAGTGTGCACTTTCTAATGTTAATAGTTTATGACAGTACTACTAATACATAAGCAAGTATCTTTACGTCCATATGTCCTTTGATGATGGAGGCAGTGATGCAACAATATCAGGTATTCGGTCGGTATCTAAGATTGGATATATGTTACCCAATTCTGAGACTGTTTAACAACGTTGAGAGTTAAATTGATGAAAAATGGGAGGAAGTTCTCAATTCGACTTGGTTACGTTGGTCCGGATCCTGTGTGCAGAAACGGGGTATTACCGACAAAAACACTGGTGCTGTGCAGCAACTTGCTCGGGTAGGCATTCACTGCCTTATCTATTCCTGCCGCTATTATGACTCTATCACGTTCCGATCTGGAGAGTCGGGCAGCTGGTAGACTTGTATTATAGGAATTTTATAGACATTACTTGACAGCGAAAAACGAAAAAACATACGGCTCTCCTGATAATAAGAACTCAGCCAATAGGTCTAAGTTAACCCCGTATTGTGTTTAGGCCACTCAGTAACAGACTTCTGCCTTTTTACCAGGCAGCTTGTACCAGGGCGAGCACAAGTAAACTTTAAACCTTGACCTTTAAATGGTCATAACCAACAAGAACACTTGTGATTTAAACCTATGTAGCAGCTTGCACGGGTAAGGATCCACCGGCTTATCTATTTTTGCCGCCAATGACAATGTGGTACTTTAGTCCGGAGGGTTAGGTAGCCGGTAGACGCACCTCAAAAGCTATGGTGTATATAGATTGCGGTTATATTTAACCTCCAGGGAAGCCGGACTAAGACGGGGATACGTTAGGTACTAATTTACTAAAATAATGCGATTACTCTGTCGATAATGAACCAATTTTAATTAATATTTTTTGAATAGGCAGGTCATCGTACCATGCTGGTTTTTACTATTTGGATCCAACTCGCAATTTTTGAGGAAATTTTAATAATAATTAAATTTTCGTCTATGTTGAGGACATCCCTGTTAATAATGGGTAGGACGAAAAATAATCTAATATTATCAAATAACGACGTAATAATGAAATTATTCATCAGTTTTTGCAGTTTTACTATTACAGTTGTTGGTTTACTGTTTAAGTTATACCTTCTACTGTTTTTGGTTGGATTAAACCCTGAAAGTGGTCCCATAAGCACTTTATGACAATTAATTAAGCGCTTATTTAGTTAGACTTGATAAATACGTAATTGTTAGCTTATATGACAATTACCGTTTTATACAGTTTTACTCCGTTTAAATAATACAAAGTATCACATTATAAAAATCAATGATTACATCAATGAACGTTTATAGAAGGTTAACCAGATGTTGCCTGAGCATCAGCAGTTAATATAAAGACGAAGTAAGAACAAGCGTAGGAAGTATTCTTAAAACCCTGTGTAAGCAGTCATGTTTTACATATTGTTACAAAAAATATTTGCCTTTTTCTTGGCGATGTTTAGCTACGAATCACTACGTATCAATGAATCTCATTTCGATAAGTATTAATATTAATATTAGTTTTAAAAAAATCGTTGGTCGAGTGGCTAGCGTACACGCTTAACTACACCGATCAACCGCGAGGCTCGGGTTCGATTACCAACGAGGAAAGGCATTTGTGTGATAAACATTTAGATGTCTGCATTTCTCTATTTAAGTATTTCTATGTATTAGTATCGTTGACTAACATCCATAGCGTAAGCATATATTTGCTAATTTTGGGGTTAAATTCAATTTGTGTATGTTATCCAGGAATGTTTATTTATTTATTTTATTCATTTACTCATATTCATTCATCTATAATCACAATAGCAACAATTAATTATCTGCCTCTCTGCCTAGCAGCTAGTAACAGGCGTCAGTAGGTTAAATAGACCATTACCTACTAAGCCCCTAATAAAGTGCTATGCAGCAATTTGCCCGGACAGGAGTTCTCTGCCTTTCCTCTTTTTGTAGTCATAATGACTTTGTCATATATTCCGGTCCAAAGGTAAAGTAGCCGATAGACTTCCATACTAGGGATAATACGCCACGGGACAACGACGCACCTATAACATCCACGTTGTCTTTTTAATGTGAACAAAAAATTAATATCGCACATAGACATCATAAGCTCCGAACTTGAGGATTAAATGTCAAGCTTTTTATGTAAGTTTTCCGATTACAGTACTTTCCGAATCGACTTACCTCCTGCCATTATAGCGTCAGTGCTCAATATTGTTATGTTCCTATTTGGAGATAAGGTTAGGTTTACTTAAGCAAAAACTAACACAAATAAATAAAACAGATTAACCTTAGGATAGCAACGCACCATTTACTACTTTTGATGTGTTCACGTGATATGAAGTTCTTATCAGAAGACCCATGTACTTCTGTGCTTTCCAATCCCATAAAAAATAAGCACTTTCAAATTTATAGCATTATACGGGTTATGCATACGTATATACATAACTTTACGGCGAGACCCTTTCGAGGTAGGCGAGAGTATCGAATGCCGTGTGTCATAATTGGTGTCGATATGCTCCTCCAAATTCACTACTACTCTTTTCTCAAAAAACCGCTGGTTTCGGGGTTGTCCTAAAATCTTAGTATTAGCAATAAAATTTCAAAAAAGATTTCTAATTTATATTTCTTTTTGTGATATATTTTTTAATTAATATATCTCGTTGTAAAAGATTTCCATTAACATTTCTCTTTTTGACGAAAATCCAGTTAGGCAGTGATCAACTGGTGTGTGAATTTCAAACGATTTATGACCTATGCCTTTGCGAAACAATTAATTTATTTTAATTAAATATTCAAATACAACTTAGCGATTAAGATTGAAAATTAAGAGAAAAGACAATTATAA
>NJDC01001185.1:54079-66842 GCA_002245475.1 Calephelis virginiensis
GGCTGCAACAGCTTTTCACACTGCTGCCAAACATTATTATGTTTAGAATTCGACGCAATTTAATGTAGCATTTAAATTAGCATATGAGGAACATACATTAAACTTATGTACATGTTCTTACCTGGCTACAGGTAAGTGTAGCAGTCATAAAGATGCCTACTAAAACAAGATTTGTAATACATAATATGAAAATTTTCTGCTGTGTTCATGCAATTAACATTTGAAGTCAGCAATTATAAATAAATTAACTATTAATTAGTTAATTCTGTTAATTATAGCAAACCCATTCTAGCAGAGGTTGTTCACTTACGTTTACTACATTGAAATCCTGATAATTGAGCCTAAATAAAAAGTTTTTAATAGATGACATATGCTTAAGATAGACACAAATTCTTTCCAGGTATGCTGTTCAGATTTTTCTGATAATGAGCATGAAAAAAACAGTTTGGATAATCATATCAATCTAAAGCTACTTTCTGAACCTTGTGGAGAAATTTCTATGAGTGGGAAAAGAGTAGTTGGCGCTGTAGTACCAAAACTTTATGAGTTTCCATGGATGGCACTTATCTTTTATAAAACAGGTAAAATACCCTCTTGCGGGTATTATTTACTACGTCCAAACGAAAACGGTTTGATCTCGATATTGTTCATGAAGTCAGGATCATTTATGAAGGAATCAAAAGACCTGCAGATGAAAGAAACCAAAGATTTATTATATTATAATAAATATATAAAAAATATTATACAAATCATAAAAACACACAAAAGGTGGTAAAGTAAATTTCCAAATTAAAGTTGTTAGGGTTTTGCATATCGCTTCCAAGGTCTAGTGGTTAGGTCTTTAAAAAAATACTACGAGTATGTTGCCTGTGATTGAATAAATGTCCGTTTGGAAACTAAAGCCAAATAGAAAGTGATTGTAAAGGTATCCCCTTTCCTTTTTTTGTTAAGGAATTTCCAATTAGTTAATCAATACATATTATGAAACAAAGTCCCCCACCGCGTCTGTCTGTCTGTCTGTTCGCGATTTACTCGAAAAGTAGTGAATGGATTTTCATTCGGTTTTCAACAATAAATAGAACAATTCTTGAGAAAGGTTTTAGTGTATAGTAAGTTTATGTTTTGTACAAACCAACGATATTACAACGATATTAGTTCAATATATCGGCAAAAAATAAGCCGATCGGGAGCTTTCCTCGAAAACGCTGCCAAATTCTTTTGAGTTTTAACAAAATAATGTATGGTGGGATTTTTCCTCTTTGATAGATCTCAAAAAAAGTTTGCGTTCATATATGTCTATCTTTAAAGAATAGCCCACAATAACCGTTTATTGCGTTTTCTTAAAAAAGTAAAATGAAGGGTTACTTTAGACCAGAGGTTCCCAAACTTATTTCATGTAACGCCCACTTTGAAAATCAGTTGTTTTGTAGCGCCCCCCCCCTCGTTTTTTTCTTGTCAATAACCTCAATAACATATTTGTTGCGCCTAGTTTAAAAAAAAAACATTTTTTTCAAGATTTATACCGCCCCCCTCTAGGCTTCCAGCGCCCACAAGGGGGCGTTATCGCCCACTTCGGGAAAGGCTGCTTTAGACCATATTTTTAACAATACAGTATTAACCCTTAATCAAACAAATTTGTTAGATACGTTATAGGTACGTGTAATATAGATCAAAATTGCCTCATACACTATCAGAAAAAAATTAACAACTACTGAGTTATCAAAAAGTTAAAATCTCCGGGAGAAAAATTAAATATTGTTAAATTTTATTCTTGAATAGCCGAAGCGAAGCGAGGGCGGGTAGTTAGTATTACATAAAGTACTTACTAGAAATTAAGAATTTGAGATGCCTCTGGTCTAGCGGTCTGATGCTGGACTTGATTTCATGAGGTCCTGGGTTCGACCCCCAGGTCGGAGAAAATAAATTAAGGTACTAAAAACAACGTTGAATGTGTATGCGTTGGCGATAAGTTTTCCACCTATTACATCGTATTAGTATCTTTGGCTAATCATGGGTACCATGGTCACATCTTCAGGGATAAGATACCTAAAAATTTTAGCGTATGAAAATAAAGAAAAGTATATTCACGCCCATATCTCCGTAGAGTTAGGCAGAGGCACAACCAGGGCACCCACGACTAGCCGAAGACACTAAGTCGCACAATGTGATAGGTGGCAAGTCCATCGCCAACCGGGCACATATGCAATCCCGAGCAATATTTTTTTTTAAAAAACAGATTTTCTTTTTTCTTGCCCCCCGGGTCGCGCAATAAAAATGAAAATATGAATTCAAGACCTCATATAGTCAAGTTCAACACCTGGACCGCTCGACTGCAGAGTCGATTACCAAGTACAAAAATCAGAGCTAAAAAATAAAATTTTCATATTTTTTATAGGTAAAAATGAGACAACGTATTATTGTGGTGGAAGTATAATAAGTTCACGGTACATTTTGACTGCAGCACACTGTGTGCAAGGTCAAAACATATCAAGAGTACGTATCGGAGAATTTGATGTTCGGTACAAAAAAGATTGCATTGGAAAAGGCAAGTCTTTTGCTTGTGAGACGCAATTGCAGGTACTAATAACACATTACTTTTTAACAGACGTCCAAAAGGAAGGTGTGTACGATAGCGCAATAAATGAATATTGCATTCTACCACATAAATCATAGTCTTTCATACTGATAATTAAAGCAATTCGTGCAAAATTATTCTCTAACCATTCCAAAATATCAAAAATGCACAACGTTAAAATTCAAGTTGTCACTTTTGTCGGCACTCCCGGAGTGCAACCCGTCCTTTTTTTGTATGTTTGTTACGTGATCAGTCGACCAATAACCCACCGATTTTGATGTTTACTTTTTAACAGACTTCGTTTTTGGAAGTTTTGGAGGGAACCAAGAAATAAATTGGCTTGGCACCGACTTTTACCTATTCGTAAATAGCACATATAAATAATACGTAGTATATAATAAACATTAAACTTTATTATTTTTTACTTTTTAGTTTTAAAGTCGGTTTTATTTAATGTATTTATTTTCACTACAAATATAGCTCATGATTTAGAGGTGATCCTAAATTTCATTAGCCAAAATTCAACTATTGGTTTTTGAATTATACTTAATAATAAATTTACTTAATACATTTTTCACTAAGTGTAGAAATTAATTTGATTTGAATAAATTAAAAATGTATACATGATTTAGTGTAGCTCAACAACTACTAGTAGGTACGATGTTTATTAAATTTGTGTGGCACTATTTCGGAACTATTTGCTATCTTTCGCAAAAATAATTTTCAAATCGCGACGTGGTACCCAATGACATAGTTGGAGTCGGTTTTTGCAGATCTCCTGCGTTTAATTACTGTAGTCAGTCTGCAGTATAGTGGTCTGATATTTGCACTGACTACATAAGATCTCGGGTTCGTTCTCTCTCATATTTTTTACATTACAAGATAACGAATACACAGGCGACCTAAAATACACCGATCGTCTACAAACACCATAGACGTTCTTGGTGCGTTTCTATCTTTGCAAGTATATCAGTTTGCAAGGCTACCTGCAACCTTACCCTACAGCATGGAACATAACATTCGCGTGCATGACTTTATGTTGGTAAAATCAGATAAAGCCATGGCACAAATTCCGACCTCACCCGACTCTCCGCTGGACTAGACTTTGTAAAATCTTGGGTTCGATTCCCTCAAGGGCGACAATAAAAAAATTTGTTTTTTCAATTTTATTATAAAAAACATTTCCTGGCATTGAAAAAGTGAGTGGTTGGCGATGGGTTTGCTACCTTTGCGCATCGTGAGATTAAGTATTTTCGGCTCTTCGTGGGCGACCTGGTTGTATCTCTGCCTACTTCTTTGGAGATACAGGACTGCAGATACCTACTGCACAGCAGTCTCTCACCTTAGTAATATCAGAAAAAATCTTACACTGTGTTCCAGGATATTGAAATTGAAGAAAGCATTGTACACGAAAATTATAAGAACATGACTTTACCTAATAATGACATTGCTTTACTTCGACTGAAGAAGCCTGTGGACTTTATATTTCGTAAGTTTTATTATAACCAACTATAATTAAGGCTCAGGTTTCACTTGCAACATGCCGAAACTTTTTTTGTTGTAAAACACTTTGGCAGGAAATAATTTATTACTACCAATAATGTGTTACTACTGCAAGAAACTGGTTCCAATTTTATCTTCATCCAAAATAAAAAAAAGGATTGTGTGGTTTTATGAAACCACGGTAAAAGTAAAACTTGATCTATATCTATAAACTATAGAAGACGCCATATTGGCCTCAGCTGTTCTGACGTCACCGTCACGCGACATGCGACACACAGACCACAAAATTTTGAAACGATGTAATAAAAGTCACTTTTTAAAAAAACATCATAAAACTCTTAAACTGCTGATGAGGTCTTGATAAGTTTTTACATAACAAGATACCGAACAAGCACATGGCTGGTGGGACATAAACGTGACCTATTGACGCCATAGATATGGTAGGTCTATCGCAATCTTGTCGCCGAGGTCTTAGGTCAACTGTGTCAAGTCAATCGGTTACCCTGACATGACACTCCCCGTGTTGGTCCTGGCTCCTTTGTAGAATAGACCATCTGCCTTCCTTGCCAGGCAGCTCGTAAAAGGCGAGCATAGGCTCACCGTCACTAACACCGTGACATCTGACTAGGTGGTAGAGTTTAGCAGCGACTCGCCCGGATTGGTACCACCGCCTTACCTAATCCTGCCGCCATAACGTCATGACGTGTTCCGGTTCGGAGTCTAAGGTAGCCGGTAAACTTACTTTTGCTCGAGGCCTAACATCTCGGCCTCAGGTTGACAACGCACCATTACCACCTTTGGTGTCTCTAGGCGACGTTAATTTCTTAACATCAGGAAATCCGTTTGCTTGTTTGCCTTCCAATGTCATAAAAAAAATATGGCGATAGGAAAAGTTAAGATGGCAGATCCCTAAACCAGCAAGTTGCATCACAATACTCTACCACCAGTGGTCTTGTTGGTGATGGCCCATTAAACCTTTACTTGCCCCTTATGTGCTGCCTGGCGAGAAGGCAGATAGTCTATCCTACATAGCAGATTGAGACCAACTCGGGGAACCACCTTTAACATACTTTCCGAAATAAGAACCATCAAAATCCATTTGTTAATGGCTAAGTATTCATTTAACAAGCAGAACAAAACATACCGATTTAAAATCCTCTCCCCTTTTCTAATTTATTAATTTAATATTTCGAATAATCCTCAACACAAAAAAAAAGATTAGCAATTTTCTTTCAGACTTTTAACTTTGTATTAATATTTCTAAGATGATCGGCGTTAAGTCGCTTATTTTTACACTTCGGAGACTTTATAAATTCAACTGTATTTTTTATTGACATACACGTCTTCACGCTAAGTCCCCTACGCGCTAGACAAAAAGTATTGAGTTCATTAATTTCTCTTTTCAAACAAACACCCCGGCTTCAGAGACTCTAGACTTGACTTTTTATTTATTTATTTGTTTTTTATGTTTATTACGTATTACTCGGATGATAACGAAGAGATTTTGATTTTTTTTTTGAAGGTAGGTCATAACTCCGAGGTCTATCTAGTTTCAGATGTTGAATAAATATATAGGACCGTCTCGGATTCGCCCCATGTAATTTTAATTCGGAATCATCAAATTGTGAAGTGTTAATGAAATTGGAGTTGGTGTTTAGCTGTTCTAATACTTTAAACTGTGATATATACGTATTCTGACAACAGAATATTTTTTATTTCAGCAAATGCCGCACCAATATGTCTGCCACTCTCAGACGAACTTCGTGATTTGAATCTCAGTAGCAGACAAGCCACAGTCGCTGGTTGGGGACGTACAGAAGATGTAAATAGTTCAAGTGTCTTATTAAAAGTCTCAATCCCAATTTTACCAGCTTCTCAATGTACGAGCATTTATAAGAGGTAAGTTTAACAAACATACAATTTTGACGATAGTCCCTTACGGATAGGCAAAGAACATCGAGTGCCAGACCTCACGATCCTGATAAACCTGTTTGGCTATAGATACAAGACGTCTTTAAAATTGTTACAAATGTGGGTTTCAATTTAGAATGAAATGGCTAAGTTCAACTTACAAAGGTTTTTAAAGGAAATGGAAAAAATGATGATTATATTACTTTACGTAAGAGAATGTATAGGTTTAGACATATATGACATAAAGGGGTTTGAAACTTTCTGGCATATCGACCCGCCGCCATTTTGTTTTTTTTTCGAAATCGCGGCGCACGATAAAAGCGGTGTGTATGGATAGAGGACATATAAACGAACAAAAAATGTCTGATAACATGGTGCCCTAAAGCCTCACGTTGCCGAAATATTTGGGGGTAAAGATCGACTTATGGGTACAACGACGATCACGAAAAATAGACTTATTAAGTATGAAGTGTATGAATGTTTAGAAATTGATTATAATCTTACCGAATTTGGCACTGTAGCTTTAAATCCTTGGCTCGCAAGAGCTAAAATATATTCAAGACAACAAAACGCCCGAATGTATTTCGTTTACATATTACTAGATAACAGTTTAGAAGGCAGATATAAAATCATTGAACACTACTGTAACCATAGTAACTGTCTAGTAGGAAAACGTTCCCTTGGTTGCTGTGCCCACGTAATATGCATTATTTGGTATATGGCTTGGGCTCGGCACCAAAAACCCTTATCCGACCTCCTGCTGTATTTTTAGATTATATAATTAATAATGATGATGATCATTTTTAATTTAGAATTATGTGTAATAATAATAATAACTTATAAATAAAGCACTTAGGTTTTCTTAATGATTCGTTAAACGCAGGATTACAATATGAAAGTAAAAGTTTCAAACCCCTTTCTAGTAAAGTTCACTCGTCAGTCATCACCTATTACTGCAGAATCAGTATGTTACCTAACATAGTGCAAGAATAATTCTGATTTTTTATTTTGGTTGATGCAAAAGATAAAATAAAAACCTTTTAAGTACATTATCATTATGGGGACATTCTCTTACAATTATTGCTTCAGCTATGTCCCTAATTGCTGTGTTTTGCATGGACTATTTCCTAACCTAAGGAATAAAAAAAAATAATAACTTTAATAAAATTTAGAAGTACAGTTCTGATCCCTCCAGTTACCGACCTATCGTCATTCTGCATACCCAGTGTCAAATATTCAAACAATATACGTTTAAAAATCAAATGTTATAACATTTTATCAAATCAGGTTTATTTTATAACAAACAGTTTGGTTTTACAAGGGGTAGTGCAACAGTCGAAGTTAGATAGGTCGAAATTACTGAAGATAATTTATGAATTTTCAAAGGTTTAACATCATATTTGTTTTATAGGTATTTTGCACCAGGTGTGCCAGACAGAACAGAGAATAAGTTATGCGCAGGATCACACATGAAGGACTCTTGCAACGGAGATTCTGGTGGTCCTTTGATGGTTGAGACAAAGTACAATGGCATCAAAAAGATTGTCCAATATGGTATCGTCTCCAGCGGTTCAAAATTTTGCGGTTCTAGTCCAGGAATATATGTTGATGTCAGGAAATACATAAAGTGGATTTTAGATCATATTAGGTCTTAAGTATCCTTGGTGCTTGTATAAGGAAACCGCAAGTTCAAATACCATTCTTAAATGTCTTTCGCTTTTATTACATTTTGTGGTTACTATTTTTAATGAAATGACGTAGTTGTTTAATTGATTTCATCATTCGCGTATCAAAGGTAAGGTAATATAGTAACCTTAAACACGTAATAATGTTTTTTTATGGTGACCACTTCACCATCCAATGATGCATTTGAATGAATTTATGTCTTTGTTGATGTAGTTGACGTAAACAATTTCACATATTATTAGGGTAACTCAAAACAAGGATGTTTCTCCCGGTGTTGGTCCGGGCTCCTTTGCAGAATATACCATCTGCCTTTCTGTCAGGCAGCTCGTAAAAGACGAGCATTGCTTACCATCACTAACAATGTGACATCTTGCTAGGTGGTAGAGTTTCGCAAAAACTCGCCCGGATTGGTACCAACGCCTTACCTATTCCTGTCCCACAACGTTAATGCTTGCCATTGCCGTGTTCCAGTTTGGGTGATAAGGTACCCGAGAAACTTACTTTTGCTCGAGGCCTCAACTCAGGATTGTAACCCAAGGTCGGACTCAGGTTGGCAACGCACCATTACCACCTTTGGTATCTCTGGGCGTCGTGAATTTCTTACCATCAGGAAATCCGTCTGTTTGTTTGCCTTCCAATATCATATTCAAAAACATATGTAGGGTCTTCACTAAAAAATTAGCTGTCTTCTGTAAACAATTATTAAATTTCAACGTGGTACGCTAGTATGAAATACTGGGAGTTGGTTTTTGCAGTCTAACTGCAATTAATTATTTAGATAACCTAATTTAGATGGTACTTTTCGTTTTAACTGTAGGTACTTTTTGGGCGGTAAATATATTTTATGCGGATTGGTTAACAATAAACGTATTCTCATTGATTATTTTATTTTTATTACACCTGATATAAACAAAGCACAGCCATCTGAATATGGAATATTAAAGAAAGATACTTCCTTGCAATTTGACAAATCACTTCCAAAAAATTTACAAAAAAGGGAGAAAAATAAAAAAAAATGCATCATGACGTTGTGTCAGAGAATCTACACTCAGTTTCTGGTTTTGGAACTATTCGACTACGTAGTCTCATTTACACATAGGATGCAGATATCAAACAGGGATTTGGCAAAAACTATTTAACAATCCTTCAACATAAACGGAGGTACACCGTCAGGCCCCAAAGCTTTAGTCTTAAGTTTACCCGTTTGCTTAACCCAACCGTAACTTGTCTACGCAAACTCTTACTACTCCGTTTTCGCTACCCGCTTCGACTTTCGCATTACTCACATTAAATATAGGTTGCTGAGTGATATAGACCGAGATATAACATTAAACAAATTCATTAAAAATTTGTTGGTAGTGAACCAGTCTCCTATTTTCCAGTTACACAATTTTATTTATGCTTAACTCGTTTGATATTCATCTGAAGATCAGAGGAAGAAGAGGCACAGGGCCAGCCGACCTTGGCTCGCGGCAATGCTATTGCCACCAGCGGTGGGTGGTGCGCGTCCATGGACACGAGCGGCTCCCTCGCTGCGCACACACTACTCACCTTACCAAGCGCATTTATATGCGCTTGGTAGTATTATTACTCAATCTAAAAACTGTCGATTAATGACACTAACTTTAATCGATACAATTGAAGTTCTTAATGACGCGTTAAAGCGTCAGAACAATAAATAGCAACGCAATTGTTAACCGACTCACAAAAAGGAGAATCTGACTTTTTTTGTGTGTTTGTTACATTATTACTTCGTCAACAGCCAACAGATTTTGATGGTTCTTTCTTAAAAAAGATAGTTCATGACTCCGAGGTAGACCCATATTAATTTTGCCATGATCCGACTAGTGGTGGTTTTTGAGTTATTGTAACTGAAAAATTACTAAGATGAAAATAAAATTTTAAGTCTCTTCACGCCCATATCCCCGAAGAGGAAGGGGAAGCAGAGGCACAATCACAAAGGCACCCACGACTAGCCGAAGATACTAAGTCCTACAATGTAATAGGTGGCAAACCTATCGTCAACCGGGCACATATCCAATCCCGAGCAATATTTTTTTCTAGAAATTGGGAAATACCTACCACATTTTCTTTTTGTTGCCTGACCCGGGATTCCGACCCACGACCTCATGAAGTCAAGTCCAAAACTTAGACCGCTTGACCACAGAGGCCTTTTTATGTCGGGCTATTTGAAAGAAAAAGATAGTTATCAGATCATATTTTTTCATAATATATAATAATTAAATCTTAGTTTAATAAAAATACAGTATTCGCTTGGATAAATATTAATGAGAAGTTCTGTTCAATGAACAACCACGCAGCGCTCTAAGTACTAAGTTCTCGAGGGATAAAGTACTAGAAGGAAGAGAAAACAGAGGGAACTAGTGAATAAACTAAATTACCTTTACTCCCAAATCCCGAAGAGATAGGCTGAGGCACAAACGCAAAACTAACCGAAGACACTCAATCCCACTATGTTATATGTATATTATGGCAAGTAACGTTATTTTTATTTTATTAAAAAATTGAAAATACACATCTTTCTTATTTTTGTTGCCAGATTCGGGGTTCAATTCAGGACCTAAAAAAGCCAAGCTCGAGACCTAGACCGTGCTAGACCATAGAGGCGATAGTGAATGTTGTTAAAATTTATATAGGACCATCTCGGAATCATTAGTTGGCTTTTGAAAAATAAGAAAAGAATAATCGAATAGTGTCGCAGCAATGAATTAATTATAGTCGGATGTTTTTAAGTTTTACTGCCCTTTAATTTTTAAAACTAATGTTCGCCCATTATTCGAAATTCGACCAAAATAAATTTTAGCTATAAGTTTTTCAAGATAAATTAATAAAAATTAATGTTCAACCAATATTAATGTTCTATTGTAAATTGTCTTTTTGACAAAAACGCCATCTTCATTTATCAAGACCAACTACTTTGTTTCCAAACATTATGAATGATTTGCGCGCCATCTGTGACTTTTTACCGCTAATAATTATATTTGTTTGTGTGTGTCAAATGCTGCGAAAAACCCACTTGCTTAATTTTTAGGCAAGTGGGTTTTTCGCTCTTACACGAGGATAAGCTTGGTTTCATAATGCGGTGTTTTCGAACTGCTACATCACAGATAGGTTATGTCAGAGGTTATTGAAGTTTTTTGATTTTATTACTACTGCTATTGATTACAAAGTAAAAAAGAGTATCTTCACGCCCATATCCCCGAAGAAGAAGGCAGAGGCACAACCTGCCCTGGTTGTGCCTCTGCCTTCCGCTGAGCTGCGCTGAGCGTGTTCAACAAGGTTTTGTGAACTATAGAGTTTGGATTCTTGGGTCTTACTTAAAAAAGACTTTTATGAAGCAATCCCTTATTAAAAAAAGTATCTTCACGCCCATATCCCCGAAGAGTTAGGCAGAGGCACAACCAGGGCACTCACGACGAGCCAAAGATACTAAGTCCCACAATGCGACAGGTGGCAAGCCTATCGCCAACCGGGCACATACCCTATCCCAAGCAACATTTTTTTTATTAAAAAATTGGAAAAACCCAATTTTCTTTTTGCTGCCCGAACCGGGATTCGAACCCGGGACCTCATGCAGTCAAGTCCAACAACTGAACCGCTAGACCACAGAGGCGATTTATATCAAAATCTGACAAAATCAACAAAGTTGCCAGTGGACTTGCACATTAGGTTTAACACCCCTTCTATAAGATAGTGACCAGTGAATTGATATGCTAGATACCAGAGTGCCCTTAAAATAATATGTGTGTTGTGGATGTTTGAAATAAGGGGAAGTGTTAAAAAAAGATGTGACCCTGATTCGTATTTCGTTTTAGAGATAGACTTTACTCGTAAGTTAGTGACAAATAAGACTAAGATTATTACGTTAGGTACAAGCCGCGATAAATTGTACCATGAACCGAAAGATAAATGCTTGGCCTCTGGAGCTTATAATTGGTAGAGTAGCGTGACCGTTATCATAAATGTGTAGTAGTGATGATGAGACTGATGTTGACATTGACCGAAATCGTACAGAAGCATCTGACAACGTTAAAAAGTTTGCAGAATACGATAAATCCCGTTTTATGCTCGGTTCCTATATTCAAGAAACGAGTCGTTTTGCTTACAAAAGGTACTTTTTTACGAATAGTAAAAGTTCAAATATATTTGATTTTTTCCATCGTCGGCGCTTGGTAAAACTTGCAAATGTATTCATATTTTTAAGTGAAGAAACACTTTTTTTTACGTACGTACTATATTACGTATTACTTCTAATTTATTATTTTATAAATAGCCTACCGGTTTCGCTTATGACAGCATCATCAGGGCTAGAACTTAAACTACTCAAGTTTACTTTAAGTTCTAGTTCTGATGCTGTCAAAAGCGAAACCGGTAGGCTACTTATAAAAAAATAAATTATAAGTGACACGTAAAACATTACAAGTATTTCTTTATTTAAAAATATGAGTAAAAGTTGAACTACGGTCGTTTCTTATTGATTGTTAAATCAAAACAGTTTGTGAAACTATGACCAATGCTTCGTTAGTTTTAAGCAAACGACCAATGGTTATACTAACGGATTACGGATCGTCGATTATAGGAACCGGGCTTTATTTACGAACATACATACATATCTTTACGCCAAGCCCCTTACGGGGTAGGCAGAGAGTATTGAGTGCCAGATCTCACGATCCTGACAAACCTGTCTTGCTTCCTTCACATTCATAACCCTTTTCATAAAAACACGCCGGTTTCGGAAACTCTTGACACCACCCTCGGATATTGATTGATTGATCTGATCTTGAAATGTTAGCCTTGGTCTCCCCGGGTACCTACATTAATCCACATTCGCATTGTATATCTGCTTTGTCAATCTTTCATCTGTCATTCTTTCCACATGACCGAACCAGCGGAGCATGCCCTTTCTCATTTTAACACCAACACTTTCTTTCAATCCCACTCTTTCTCGGATCTTACCGTTACGAATGCGGACAGCGAGCGTTACACCACAGATTTTCCGTAGTGCTCTCATTTCGACCGCATTTATCCTACTTTCATGCTCTTTCTGACATACCCAACTCTCGCTTC
>NJDC01001185.1:68002-87307 GCA_002245475.1 Calephelis virginiensis
TCTGTGGTACACCAGACCAAAGAGCCAACTTGCCACCGGGGAGATCAAAAGTATCGCTACCTTTTCGCTTAGTCTCCGTTACACACAGTAAATCCAGGCATCTCTCATCTATTACATCAATCAAGTCATTCATCTTCGCTTCCATTCCCCCTCTCACATTCCACGTACCTATTTGACACTCTCCACTCCTCGTTTCGCCTGTACGGGCCTGGCGTGATGGGTGGCGGCCCCCATCGCTGCATCTGCCTCTTTTCGTACCGACGAGGACGGATCGGTACGCGTCGCCTCCAGGGAACGCCCTAACCCGCTCTGCGGTACTTTTTCGGGCCAGAATTGCAGTTCAATGGACTCGCAGGGATCGCGACGTGCACGCTTCTGGCCAATGACCCCTTTATTTATTGGCTTTATTTAACATTTTTATTAGTGATATTATATTCGTGCGAATGTCAAAGTAAGTTTCATTTATACTAATTTGTTAATAATAATTGATTTGAACCTATGTTGTGACGTCACTAGGAAGTAGGTATTTTAATATTGCTAACAATATGACAAATTTTTGTTAACTTAAGTTCCTTTTTTTTATTAATGATGTGTGATAAGTTTTAGTCTGTTAATAATTGTTTTCTTCTTCCTTTCATTAAATTGAGATTTTATTGTGGTAGAGATAAGGTCTTATTTTCTTATTGATATATAGTATTGTGTTAATAGTATTGCTTTAAGGCTTTATGACAGGCCCTTGGTTATTAAGCAATCATTCTAACTTTTTTTTTAGCTGACAATCTATTTTCAACTGCCTTCAAAAATAGGAACAATATTTTAACATATTTATATTTTTATGTACCTAATTAACGCGATTTGTCTGTCATTTAATTGCCTCTGTGGTCTAGCGGTCCAGGTATTGGACTTGACTGCAAGAGGTCCTGGGTTGATTCCCGGGTCGGGCAACAACCAAATTTGGTTTTTCCCATTTTTACAAAAAATGTTGCTCGGGTTTGGATATGTATCCGGCTGGTGATGGGCTTGCCACCTATCACATTGTGGGATTTAGTGTCTTCTAGGTTAGTCGTGGATGCCCTGGTTGTTCCTTTGCCTACTTCTTCGGAGATATGGGCGTAAAGATACTTACTTACTTTAATTATAATTTTAATATATATTAATATTGGTTTTAGCATTTTATAAAATTCAATGGAGTTTGATATATTCACAGCATATAAATTGGTATATTGGTATATAAAAATGAAATGATCATATATTTAGCAACATAATTGTATGAAAAATAACTTGATATCAACTATAATATAACCGTTACCACTGACATTAGCATAATATCCTTGAATTGGCAAATTGTTTAATTTTAAATTTGGCGTGGGCGTTAAGATACTTTTTTTGTGTCATTTTTACATTAATTTTTATTTCAAATTCAAAAAGTAGTTTTTTATTTAAAAGGGCGTAAATTCGTGGTAGTTCCATTTTCAACGGAGTCTAGATCTGATGTCAAAATCCCAGAAAAAAAAAACTCAATTATTATATAGATGACAAACTTTTTGAATACAAGTCAAAGAAGGGAAGCTTTCTAAAAGTTTTACTTTATTTATATTATTTAACTTAAAAGTAATTATTTTCACTCCCGTATATCCCAAGAGGCAGGCATAGGTGCACCCACGACTAACCGACGACTGTAATGCCCGATTTCACCAAGATCCCCTATACTGTAGTGGACTTTTTAACGTATTTTAGGGGACATTTTCATACCATAAGTAACGTTAAAAGGTCCCCTAAAGTATAAGTGATCTTGATGAAATCGGACATAACTCCCACGAAAAAAAACAAGACCTATCACCAACCGGCCGCATATCCAATTCTGGACAAAGTTTCAAATTTTCTTATGAATTCTGGTTCTAAAGTAGCATTTATATGTTTTCCCATTCTATGATTCACACTTGGTTTTTGTAAGCAAACGACCTGAAGATATATACGTATATACGGGTCGCCGATAGAGAAAATTTCTAAATTACGCACCTTTATAATGATATTCACTTAATTAATCCTTGAAATCATCATGAAGACTTGATTTTTTAACAATATAAATACAAATAAAGTAAACTTTATAAAAATATAGTACAACCGCTGAGTAGAAATAGACCATCTGCTTTTTACAAGGCGAGCTAAGAGGCGAGCACAGGTTAAAATATAGGACAGTATCAGCAAGAGCACTGTCGGTAGAGAGCTGTAGAACTTACCCGGGTAGGGATCTACCGCCTTACCTATTCCTGCCGCCGTAATGACTCGGCCATGTTCCGGTCTGAAGGGTGAGGTAGCCGTTAGAGTTGCAAAATATGCCTAACATCTCTGCCACAGGACAGTGACGCTCCTGTGATATCTATAAAAAAAGTTGTTAAGTAAGTATAGCTTAAAAACCACTATACTAGTTGTGGAATTTGTGTAAGATCAATTAGTTAACTCAGATTAAGACCTTTTCAATAAAAACTAACCATCATGTATGGACAAATTTGCTCATTTTTTGTCGTGTTACTTAGTGCCAGGAGAAGAATCAAATGGAAAAAATAGAACAACGTTTGTTGGCTCAGCTAGTCTACATAAAATAATATAAATATGCGTCGAATTGAGAACCAGGGAGGTTTTTACGTTGCTTAAAAAACGAATAAAATAAAGGCAACTACCTTTATCGTGCAATTTGTAATTATTCTAAGACTTCATCCCGGACTTTACCAAAGTCTAAATTTTTTGTTGAATGCACGAATGCCCATCTTGTAAATACTTAATTTCAAAGGATTTCCTTTCTCTGTTTTGGCAGTTTTGGGTGTAAATGGACCCATCTTCTTAATTTTCATATAATATTTTCACCAATAAACGTTACTTTTAAAAATAACAAATGTTTCGAAAAACATATGTTTAAAGTATAAGATATTTTATAAAAATCAGTCAAGTGAAAGCAGATAGGCTACAATATTTAGCATAATATGTTATTGATATCGAATGAATGCATAATAATATTCATTGTCATTATTTTGTTATTTGTAAATTCCAAAACATTTGTTCCCTAATGTAGAATATGTTTATACATGTAGTGATTCATTACTTGTTTGTTGTACTATTAATAGCGGGATATTATAATTTATTAATACTTAAACGATTTCGAAGGAGCGCAACTTAGATATAGACTAATACCTTACATGCAAACATTTAAAATTCAATCAGATTTTTTTAATATGTAATATGTTAAAAGAAATTAAGTTAGAAACAGCTTCGTTTGACTTGTAATGTCCTATTAAGGAGCTATGTCTAGCATTTTGTATGAAATCTTCAATAACCAGCAATTGTGAAATGTATAATAAATTATGACGTCAGGCTTGCTTTTGTCCTGTTCCGTTTTGGATCGTAGGGTAGTCGGTAAGTTTCACAGGTGGTCTACAATTGCAGACATAATTAGCCGCACCCCAGCAACCCATACCTCAGGAGAGCCGTGCCAATGTCTTATTATTAATTTAAAAAAATAGTACGCTTGTACCCTTCATAAGAAAGAGTTACTAGATGGTAAAGTTTCGCAGCGACTCGCCGGATTGATAACAATGCCTTACTTATTCCTGCCGCCATAACGTCAGTGCTTGCCGTTGACGTGTTCCGGTTCAGAGGACAAGGTAGCCGGTAAACTTATCTTTGCTTGAGGTGTAATATCCTGGTCTCAGGTTGGAAACGCACCATTACCAACATTGGTGTCTCTTACGTGTCACTTGAAATGGATTATTTTATTTTTAGCCTACCGGTTTGTTAAGGGTCAGCATCATCAGGGCTATAACTTAATCTCTTTAACTGATACATAAGACAGTACAAGTGTTTTTTCATTTGAAAAAATGAATATTACATAGATTCAGTTTTAGCCCTAATGATACTATTATAAGCGAAACCGATAGGTTATTTAAAAATTAATAAATTTTAAGTTATGCGTAGAACAGTACAAGTGTTTCTTCATATAAAAATATGGCTTTTAAAGAGTTTGAGTAGGAAAGTATGAAGAAACACAATTATGTGAACTTTGTTTTTATCACCTGAAAATTTTGCTATATTAAACATCGAGTACAACAATTGAGTTTTTTAAAGCATGACGAAAATTGTATTAGAGAGAAAAACACACTTTGGTTATAAGACTGTTTTATCGTATATCAAATACAAAATAATCTCTTTCGACTGAAGTTGTCTTGCTGATATCACCAGTAAAGCGATAAGACCGCCTTTGCGTACCTAATTTAAATTTAACAGTATTTGTGTGACAATCTAATATTTCAATAATTGCTGGTGCACGATAAAGTGTGCTTGTTCATTTATTCTTAAAGATATTTTCACTCCACAATTTTTTAAAGAATTTAATTCCCTACAGTTTAACTAGCAGAAAATTGTTACTGAAAAGGGAAGGTAGCGCACAGAATTCCTGTCTAAGGTAAACCAAATGTTTATTAAAATTTCTGATGAAATTTTGTTGTGATGTCAGGAAATCGTAGAGACTGTGTCTTAGTGACTAACTGACCCAGAGGAAATGACTACATTACCCTTACAAAACAAAGTCAAAGGGTTGACGATAAATTCAAGAACGCTGTGTGTGGATTTGAGAGAGGCAGAGGACCAAAGGTAATCAAACAAGTTACTTTTAAATGCATAGTGGTGGTAATTTTGTTGCGCTATCTCTAAAATAATTCTAAGTTATCGCTGTCTTCTTTCAACGAAAGTTATGGAAAAATACAGAACACTTTTAGTGCTGTCAGATTAGTCTGTACTCGAAATTTCTATAGAAGTTTAATCTATTGGAAAACGTTGATTAAAAATAGCACGATTTGACACATGTTCTGATTGATCTGACATGTGTACAATGTTCTATCTCTTTTGATTTTGTTTAATTGGAAAAAGATAGCATGTATCTAATATAAGTTTAGTTAGTGAACAACAGAAGAATGCTTATTAAGCCTAGTAAGCAAAACCTTTTGACAGCTCGTAAGAAGTGAGTGTAAGACGAAAAGAGGAATTTGTATCTCGTCCCTGGTCATATAACAGCGAAGCACCTGTAACGTCTGTTGTACGGTTTATCTGTTACCTTCAAGATAGCTGTGTGCTTATTCGCTACCTTATTAAATTTAAAAATCGTAAAGAGGAAATTTAAGTAAAAAAATTCGGTATTTTTAACCCACCTACGCAAAAGTTATAAGTTTGGCATGTCTGTGTGTCTCCTCTGTGTGTGTGTGTGTGTGTGTGTGTGCGTGCGTGCGTGCGTGCGTGTGTGTCTGTGTGCGTGCGTGCGTGCGTCCGAAATATGGATTTAGGGAAGGTAGAACTACATTATATGTATGTTTTGACTTGGTAACAAACAAACCTTATATGTATTTACATGTAAATAAAAAATATTCTCTTTTCCAGACTCACCAGAATGTATAGACCAAGGGATAAAATTAGTTTCCACTTTTAAACACTTAGTGCAAGCCTCAGCAATTTTTAAAGGGTTTGAGGGTAAGCAAAAGGATTTTCTGGTGATAAAAAGATATGTTACCTGTATACAATATGGTAATGACCAATTTCTAAATGTAGGCTGGATTTCTAAGTCTCCTGCAAAGATAACAACAGTTTCCTTTCTTCTAAATCAGAAATATACGTTGACAAGCACTGGCGCTCTGGAAGCTGGAACAGTTAATCTTAGTACCAATCCTATTTTAGCCATTCTAGGACACCAGCACTTGGACAGATTGACTGTACAGGCGAAATAATTCAACACATTTATTACTAGATTAAATTAGCGTGCAATGTGGTCTTAGCGTAAACATAAACATAGATAATAATTAAATGTAAAGTCAATGTAAAATCTTTCATTTGAGGCTGAAAATTCGAGCTATTCTAGAAGTACGCACTAAGTTGACCACTAAGCTGCGATTTTTTATAACTAATATTAAGTAACTTGTTATTAAACAAAATAAATCTGCCGCCTCTGTGGTCTAGCGTTCCGGGTGTTGGACTTGACTGCATGAAGTCCTAGGTTCGAATCCCAGGTCGGCCAACATAAAGAAAATTGGATTTTTCCAATTTTCTAATTAAAAAAAAATGTTTGTCGGGATTGGAAATGTGCCCGGTTGGCGATAGGCTTGCCACCTGTCACATTGTGGGACTTAGTGTCTTCGGCTAGTCGTGGGTGCCTTGGCTGTACCTCTGCCTACCTCTTCGGGGATATGGGCGTGAAGAAGATAAACAAAATAAATAAAAAAGTTGCCATTTAAAAGTTGTCATATGACTGTATTTTTTGGAACTTTGAGTCCATCTTTTCATATTTTTAAATGAAGAAATACTTGTACTGTTTTACGTATCATTTTTAAATTACTGTTTCATAAATAGCCTACCGGTTTAAAGTTCTAACCCTGATGATGCTGTCATAAGCGAAACCGGTAGGCTATTTATAATAGGCTAAGGCTATTTATAAATAATAAATAAAAAGTGATACGTAGAACAGAACAAGTGTTTCTTCATTTGAAAATATTAATATTTCGAAATTGTACCAACCGCCGACGATGGAAAATATCAAATATGTGTGGAATCCTTTTCAGTGGAAAATGCTACATACTGCGAAGTCTCTTTTTGGCGGTTATTAACTTCAAATGCATCTTTAGTGCTTGAGAGGACTGGGTCTATGGGATACGGGATGAGCCAAGCTCTCGCCCAAAGAGAGAGGGGGAGTACCCTGGCTCGTGAGAAGACCTCTCGGGACCCTAAATAGTGGCGACGAAGCTGGTGCATCCGCTTGCAATAGATATGGATGTTCTACGGCTCTGTTGCTACGACCGACTGATAATTTACTAGATGCAGCAGCAGCTGCTTGGTGTAAATGTAAGTTATATTGTAGTTCAATCAAATACCCAACATTTTCGGCGAAAATCAGAATTGTAATTTTTTTGACATTAATCGAGTACCCACGCGAAAAAGTCTTTTGCTTATAATGGTGGTAATTGTGCTGATTACCAACTAGACTTATTTTATGTGTACTCTATCTTTTTTCAATGAAACAAAAAGAAAAGAGACGGTATATTTAAAAAAAATGTTAGATTAATCCGGACATGTCAACTCGTGACGTTGTAAATCAACACTTTCCGAGGAATAGATTAAAAGTCTGTAGTAGTGTCATGTATAGACTGACTGCACTCAACGTGTTTTGTCTCTTTCTATTACTATTGTTAAAAGAAAATAGCGATAGCTTAAAATTAGTTAAGTGAGTTGTTGACAAAATTAAAACCAATGTGTTTTAAAAATTTTCAAAGATAAACCACAGGCTGTACACAGGAGTAGCTGAGTATTGTGCAGCAACTTTCGCGGGTAGAAATAAACCACTTCACCTATTCTTGCCGTCATAATGACAACATTATTTAGCGAAATAATGTTTAGTCTGGTCCAGATGATAGGTTAACTGATATAATTGCACAGGTCACAGGACAGCGACCAGGACTTGTGTGGTGTTTTTTCATTAGAAGACTGTTCAACTATTGTCTTTTTCCATCAGGAGAGTAGTCTTGTGCGCTATCTTATAGCATAAAATATTTGACATTTCCAGTTGTGCTGGACCGCGACGTGGGCATCTCGGTGGGTGCGCTGGTGCTGGTGGCGGTGTTCGTGCTGTCCACGGTGCTGGCGGTATGGGTGGCGCGACGTGCGCGAGCCAAGCCTGCGCCCGTCATACAGGTGCTGCAGCTCGACGACCTGGCCAGGGACTATCTGGATACTATTGGAGGTTCTTTACCTTACAGGATTAGGTGTAAAGGGCTGTCAATATAAAGATGGTACCGACTTTCCGGCACGTGTTGCAGCTGTACTGGCGCAAGTCTTTGAATTCTCCAATCTTTCCGATCTCCAAGTATCTCCCGTATTTAATAGTACAGTTATTTAACAATTGTACAGGTGTTAAATCCATCTGGTTTACCTAGTTAACCATCTTAGTCGGAGAAAGTTCTTATCAAGAGAAAAATATAGGGAAATATTAAAGATACCACTTTGTTTTTTCCAGTTTTGTTAGTAGTAGCTGATAATTTCAAGCGGTACAGTTTGTCTGGCCGGCTAGTGGGTAATTAAAAAAGTAATGATTCAAAATAATTTGTAATTCTTTGCAAAATGCTATAAAATAATCACAACGCAGGTTCGCATAACCGAACGAAGAAGACAAAGAAAGCGAAATTTCTTGCCTATAGACAATAGACAGCACTGATGACTGTAGCTCCAAGACTAACAGGAGATATTAAAAATAGAGCAGCGCAAAGATATCACCTAGTCTGACTAACATACTACATAGATTATTTTACTTATGAGCGATAGGGTCCCCCGTGTTGGTCGGAGCTCCTTTGCAGAATCGATCATTTACCTTCCTGCCAGGCATCTCGTAAAAAGCGAGCATAGGCTTACCGTCACTAACACCGTGACATCTGACTAGGTGATAGAATTCCGCAGCGACTCTCCCGGATTGGTAACACCGCCTTACCTATTCCTGCCGCCATAACGTCATGATGTGTTCCGATTTGTAGGGTAAGGTAGCCGGTAAAACTACTTTTGCTCGAGGCCTAACATCCCGGGTTCAGGTTGGCAACGCACCATTACCACCGTTGGTGAGATACACCAAAGGTGGTAATTAGACGGCGTGAATTTCTTATCATCAGGAAATCCGTCTGCTTGTTTGCCTTCCAGTATCATAAAAAAAGGGCCATCACTTACCTATTCTAGCCAGCCGTTGTTTACTAACATGTAAATTTATTTTCTTAGGGTGCTTAAAATCCCAGATAGAAATCAACAAAATACCAACAACCATATGGTCTAGCAGGACGGCGCTGGACTTAATTTCATTAGGGTTCTTAGGTTCGTAATTGACAGGGTCGACAAAAAAAGGTCTTTTTCAGTTTTCTAATAAAACGATGTTGCCCGGGATTGGATTGAATGGCGATAGGTCGGCCGCCTATTACATTTGTACCAATGGTTGTACTACACTGTTGTACCTCTATCCATCTCTTTGGGGATAAGAGCGTGAAGATACTTTTTGTTGTTGAAAAGCAATGAGAAGTAATTATCGTCAACCATGTATGATTGCCTTTCTTTGAAAAACAATTTTATTTATTCAACAGAACAAAAACTACAAGTGAATAGTCTGCGTTCCTGCAGTAGTGGATATTCTGATGGGTCTTTAGAATCAGCACCGACGGTGGACCGCAAAAGGAAGTCACGTCACATCTGGGAGTGGGACCCACCTCCTGACGTCACCATGACTCTCCACAGAGAAAGTGCAGTGTAAAGTGTCAAAAACAATTAAACTTACAGGACGTGGATGCGTGCGTATATTGAAGATATTTCTCATTTTCGATAAGCTTTCAAAATTGTAAATGTAAGAATACATTCAGTACAATATTTCACTTATTGAATTTCATTTTAACGGACTCCAATGATCCACTTTTTGCATTATTATTTATAACTCAAAATTACTAATGGGATGTTGATAAAATTGCTATCTTTCGATAAACGAATTATGAAGTTGCAACGTGGTAGCTAATATTATAGTTTAGGTCGGTTTTGCAGTTTTAGGCTAACAATTCACGGAGCAGTTATTACTTGCGCTCGCCGCGGTCTTGAATCTGCGGTTATATTTCAAAATGCATGAGATCGGTATTTTTATGCGGTCACGCAACCGTTGCGCTTGAAGTCATCGCTCACAAACTTACACGATACTACCGGCGGGCAAACAGTGTCGCGGGAACCGCCAACAACCAGGGGCACTACCCGTGCCCGTAAAATCCGCCCCGTGAGTTCTTAGCCTATAATTATCTAAATTTTACTATCGCAATTGTATTCTTACATTAATAATAAAAATTAAGTGTTCCTAAGTTCCAAAAACGACGGCAAGTGTACAAAAGATGGTGTGTACCCATCTGTCGACAATTTCTCTTTTCTTAATATTAATATTGACTTCTAGCTGAACCGAAAGTCGTGTCTAACACAAGAGATTTTTTAAATCAAAATTGGTACATGCGTTCGTGGGCGATGAGTTGACCATGGGACATGAAGGAACTGATGTGACATAGTGAAGCTAAAATTACATAAATTAAAATTCCTAAGGGTTCTCTTTATACCTAGTTTAAAGTAAGAAGGTTATCAACTTTAAGCTCTTTTATATTTCTCTAAAATTATTGAAAAGGAAACCTATACACAATGAATATAATTCAGAAAAGCTTGGCATAGTTTATGGAGAAGTTCCTACGGCGGACATCACATTGGGCGCAATACAACAATAGGGTTACTCTTGAAGTTCAATTCATGCAATATTGGAATTTGGAATCGAGTGTGTCATTTTAGATACTCTTGAAAACAATACTGGCGAATTATCAACATTTAGTTAAAAGTAAAAAACAAATTATTTTATCGGATTCGTTGGATTTGTTTGTAACTAAATGCTAATAATTCGTTAGTACTATATTCGTAAGTACCTGAATAATATACGGTTCTAATTTCTAATTCGCATGTTATGGAGATTCAAGAGCAACCCTAGAGAGCGGTGTACCGATGCGGATTATAATCATGCGGATGCGGTGACAGTTTCTTATATTTTATTTTTAAATAGAAACTAGTAAATACAAACTTATAATCTAGCTAGCCTCTGTGATATCCGCATATTTTTTTGGAATCTCGTACTTTTGTAGGAAAACCGCTAGATTTATTTTGAACAAGGTTTTAACTATTGAAGAATTCTTCATAAAAATCAACGCTACATTTTATCAAAATCAGTCAAAGGAGAGTGGGAATATCTTCATTTCAATAAAAACTGAGACGGTTACTGCGTGTGATAAAAACACGTCCACAGATTTATTGTTGTAGTTAATAGAATTTATTTAATAATTTCGTAAGTGTAACAAATTTAATGTAAAATAATAAATAAATAATATTTAACTGTAATTAATTGTTTTATTTATTACCAAGACTCTGCATGCCTAGTGAGGGACTGGCGTGAAGATATGTATGTCTGTGTTTTCTTGTTATTGATCTTCTTCCCGTTCATGTAAGAAAAACATGACTTGTCAATTTTTTATAAACAGAGTTAGTCGGATTTACAGTTTTATTAGTAAGTAGTTTAAGCTTTTTTATATCGGTTACCAAGCTGGTGAAATTTCTGATGACAACAATACATTAAAAATATATATCTTTAGATAACTCTTCAAAGATGTTACTGGTGGATATTTTTGCTATTTATAGACTCTTACTAAGTAACTCTTACTTTTCTAAGTAACTCTTACTTCGCAAACTCTTAATACGTATCACAACAATAGCGCGCACTGTCCGTATGACAGTAGGATAATTTAAGCGCAGTAAAACTCTAAAAAAATCACTCCAAATTTTAAAGAAAGAAAAAATATATTTCTTTCTTAAAAACTTTTAGAAATTTAACCCAAGCACAGGGCAAGTGCTAAAAAAATACCTTAAAAAAATTGACTACCTACATGTTCAATACAGAGATGGTCCCATATAAATTTTGTCATCATCTTACAGGTGGGTAACTGATGATATCTGATCATACGTTACGATACTTTATATGGAATTCGGAGTCATGATCTGCCTTTCTAAAACAGAATTATCAAAACCTGGGGCCCTACCATGAACGCTTACAGCAGTATTATTTCCATCTTGCTTAATTTCCACATTTATAAGCAACTTTATGATGTACATCATAAGGTTGTCTTTCTTCAATGACAATGAGTATTATTTAAATAGTACTGTTTTAAGAGCTTATGGTAACCCCCCGGTTCGTTTTAGGCCGAGTAATCACGCAACATAAGTACAAATAAAATCATATAGTCGATTTGATTACCTCTGTTTTATAGTCAGTTAAAAAGATGCGGCGATAGTAAAAATATTTTAAAATCGTTTTTTGGTCCGGGTCCGGGTTAATTATTATTATTATTATTTTTAAAAAAACTTTTTATTAAGTTATTGTTGGTATTGTTAGATCCAGACCCGAGGGTAGGGTAGCCGGTAGACTTGCTCAATAGACCTCCACTTCGGCCATAGGAAAGTAATACGCCAGCAACACCTATGGGATCCTAAAGAAATCGAAAAAAATATTCAACTTTTTGTTTACTTACTTACAATACAGTAATAATTTACAAAAAAAACCACGTGTTGCACTCCGGGTGTGCCGGCAGAAGTGAAAACTTGAATATTAACGTTGTGCATTTTTGATATTTTGAAATGGTTAGAGAATATTTTTTTCAAGAATTGGTTTAATTATCAGTATGAAAGTACTATAACTTATGTGGTAGAATACAATATTCATTTGTTGCGCTATCGTACACAAACTTGACAAAACAAACATTCGCGCAAGCGTCCTGCGCCGTCTTACAAATTTTCATCTTACGAAATTTCAGGTCACGTGTCCTGACGCGAGTTCAGAAGTTTTACCCATTCCAAAAAAAGTGCGCAACGCCGCTAAAGAATGAACTTTCACTCCAAAAATATGTTTAGATAAATTGAATCCAACCCCAAAGTAAGCAAATGATATGCTTGTGTTATGGGTAACAGTCAACGACTAATACGTAGAAATTCTTGAATAAACAGATTTAATTTTAATAAACACCCAGATCCTAAAATGAAGGATTCTGTTGGTCACATTAATGCCTGCCCCCGTCGGGAATCGAATCTAAGCCTCGCGGTTGGTCGGTGGAGTGGAAAATCGATTTCTTTGCAGTTTCAGTGCAAATACATTTTTATCACTCTTCTTTTTAAGCCGACTACGATCTCATAGACTCGACTATTTAAAATGTTGTACAGATATTTAAATCTTCCGATCTAGAAACTGTAGGTAAATCGATATCTTATGGAAGTAATCTTAGGCCACATGTGCGAGTCTACAAGGTATCCTCCCCTGGAGGATGTCCTGGAGGAGGGAATACGGCAATGATTAGCACTGACGCAATAGAGATAGGAATAGGTAAGATGGTTCAACTGAAATGTTAATCTCTTTTATTTTTTTTAAGATGACCTGCCAAGCGAAGTAGCGGGCCTGACGGTAAGTGGTTTAGGTTGCCTGTGTACATCCATAATGAATTACACACACTATGGCAGCCCCGCCTCTGTCCCGCTAGGGTCCAGGGTCAGAAAAAAATAATTAGGAAATGTAAATTTTCAATTTTTTAATAAAATAATGTTGCCCGGGATTAAATATGTGCACGGTTGGCGATAGGATTGCCATATATCAGATTATTATCTCAAATTGTGGGACTTAGTGTCTTCGGCTAGTCGTGGTTGCCCTGCCTCTGCCTAGCAATTCGGGGATATGGGCGTGAAGATACTTAACTTTTACATGGAATCAGGAATAGGTAAGGCAGTGGATCCCTGATCCGGGCAAGGCGCAGCACAATACGCTACCACCATACACAGCTTCATACACATTGCGTAATAGGTGTTTATTATTAGAAGTTATAATTAACTGGATATTTGAATTAAGTTGTAGTTGATTGTTTACTTGTCGGAAAAACCCTGATACAATATTATGTCAGTCTATAAGCTCTATTTTTACAACAAGGTAAACGGTTTAGTTTTAAACAATAATTATTAAGTATATCTATTGTTTCATGTGTAATTAAATAACTCTGGATATATTACACAAAGGATTTCCCCCAAAGTAAATATGCTTGTATAGTTTTCACTTTCTAAGGTCGGTGTTTGGTGGAATTATAATTTCTATACTATGTTAGACTAGCTTATGCCTGTGGTTGCTACCTCGTATTAATGTTATTTAGCAATTCCCACGGGTCCAGTTAGATATTTCCAAAAAAGTGACCCATAACCTTCGACCCATCTCATTTCTATGCTTTAGGTAATTAAATAAACTAATGGTCGCCCATTGGTCGACATTTGACCATAATAATTTTTAATATCTTGTTGATAAGAACGCCATCTTTATTTTTCAAGACTAACTACTTTGTTTCCTGAATAATTTGTGCGCCATCTGTGATCTTTTATCGTTATGATCGACATATTTGTTTGTGTGTGTCAAATGCATGGTAGTGTGGGTAATGTTTATTTGTTGATTTGATATGCTTTATAAGCATTATTATTTAAAAATATAAGCGTTTTGCACTTCTACACACAAACTATAAGTGTGCCAAATTTTATGCTCCTCCTCCTCGCAATGTCCAAAGTTTTGGCATCACGTATTAATATTATAGATTAAATGTGACATTTCCTGATGGTAAGAAATTTACGCCGCCTAGAGACACCAAAGGTGGTAATGGTGTGCTGCCAACCTGAGGCCGGGATGTTGGGCCTCGAGCAAAAGTAAGTTTACCGGCTACTTTACCCTCCAAACCGGAACACGTCATGACGTTATGGCGGCAGGAATAGGTAAGGCGGTAGTAGCAATCCGGGCAAGTCGCTGCGAAACTCTACGATCTAGTTAGATGTCATGGTGTTAGTGACGGTAAGCCTATGCTCGCCTTTTACGAGCTACCTGGCAGGAAGGCAGATGGTCTATTCTGCAAAGGAGCTCGGACCAACACGGGGAAAAAATAATAATAATATTATTAAAATTATTATTATATTATATCTCTAAGTTAAATATGCCTTATGGATATGTCAATGAAAGATTGAAATTTTGAGAATCCTACTGAATTATACTTTAACAGGCTACCCGTCAAACACATACATATCTTCACACCAAGTCCCTTACGGGGTAGGCAGAGAGTATCGAGTGCAAGACCTCACGATCCTGACAAACCTGTCTTGCTTCGTTCACATTCATAACCCTTTTCATACAAACACGCCGGTTTCGGAGACTCTTGACACCACCCTCGGATAATATCCGATTGATCTGATCTTGAAATGTTAGCCTTGGTCTCCCCGGGAACCTACATCCATCCACATTCGCATTGTATATCTGCTTTGTTAATCTTTCATCTGTCATTCTTTTCACATAACCGAACCAGCGGAGCATGCTCTTTCGCATTTTAACACCAACACTTTCTTTCAATCCCACTCTTTCTCGGATCTCACTGTTACGAATGCGGTCAGCGAGCGTTACACCACAGATTTTCCGTAGTGCTTCCATTTCGACTGCATTTATCCTACTTTCATGCTCTTTCTGACATACCCAACTCTCGCTTCCATACAATAACGTTGAAATAAGCACAGAATTATGCAAAGCGAGTCTAGCATTTGACTCAAAACCTCGCTTTGAAATAGCTTAGCCAACGCTCCATTCACACTATTCCCAGCACTCACTCTCCTCTCTACATCCGCGGTGTACCTTCCATCCCTGCTAAAAGCACAACCAAGATATACAATTTCATTCACTTGTTCCAGCACTACATCATCAATCAAAACTCTTACATCCGTTCTGGCTACGTCTGTTTCAAATACCATTATTTTGGTTTTCATCGCATTCAAATGTAAGCCCCTTTCTTTACAATCTCCTTCCATAACTGTGACCAGTTTTTGCAGCTCAGATGGTGCCCATAGAGCCCAAAAGTACAGCATCATCTGCATAAAGCAAGCAGTTCACCACTTGGACACCCATACGCATTCCCACATTCAATTATCTTAACCTTTGAAGACATTTGTCCAAATATAAGATAAACAAGCGCGCTGACAACACACAACCCTGCTTGACGCCAATATTAACATCAAACCAAGGCGATATGTTGCCATCCACCCACACGCATGCTTTACAGTCTAAATACATTGACTGCACCGCACGCAGCAGGGACCCAACTATCCCATAATCTGGAAAAATGACCCAAATTTCCTTAAGTACAACCCTATCAAACGCTTCTTCGAGATCCACAAAACCGCAGAAAACCTTCTGACCAACAGCCAGATGCTTCTCTACAATGTTGCGGAGCGAAAACACTTGATCCGTATATCTTCTTCCTGACCTGAAACCGCCTTGAGCCTCCCACAATGTTCCATCGAACATCCTTTCAACTATTTTTCCACACACTTTTGATGCTAAACTGATCAAACTAATGGCCCTGTAACTTGTACAGTCCTTGAACAGTGAACCCTTGCTTTTATACAAGGGCACGATGACCGCACATCGCCAGTCTTCGGGTACTCTGCCGGTCTTCCAACACTTGTTACAAAGAACCCAGAAAGAGTCCCGGACGGCAGGACCACCAAGTTTGATCATCTCAGCTGTAACCATATCTACTCCCGCAGCCTTACCTTATTTCATACTTCTTATCGCCCATTTAACTTCTTCCATCATAATGCCGTCAGATGCCTCCGCTATTTCCGAGTCATATGAGTACTCAGACCCAGCGGCAGCATCTTGGGCACATTCATCTATCTATCTTTCAAAACATTCCAACAGTCATCCACGTCTAAGCCCGGTAGGCACACACTATTCAGCCTGTCTTGGACTTGACTCTCATACATGCTTCCTACACTCGGGTCTTGCAACTTTTCACTCTTAATCCTTTCAAGCCCTCCAAATGGAATACGTACTCGCCAGTGCCTCCACTTCTTAAACAGACCCCTAAACCGGCTAGTAACCAAGTAGTGGTCCGTGTTAAGAGTTGGGCCTCTGAAGGATCTCGTGTCCATTAAACACTTCCGGAGGCGACTATCAACCAAAATCAAATCCATCATACTCATTTGATCATTCCTTCTCCATGTATACGTATGTTTGTCCTTATGCTGAAACATTGTGTTAGACACAAGAGGATTTCTTTCCACACATAAATCTACAATATGTTTACCAGCGTCATTCACTCTCTTATCACCATATGGTCCAAGAACGGCCTCGTAGCCATCCCGTCGCGTCCCCACCCAACCATTCAACTCACCACACATAATCACTTTTTCATTTCCTTTAACCAAATCCAGAACATCCCTTACAGAATCCCAAAACTTTTCCAGGTCATGAGTCGCCGACGAGTTGACCGGAGCATAGGTTGCTACCACAAAAACTCGCGTGACTCCTAGTTTAATACGGACCCAGATCAGTCTCGGACCAATCAAACCATACCCTTTCAGGCCTGAGGCTAAGCGAGACAATAAAATGATACCTACCCCAGCGCTGGCGTGATCGCTCTGTGCTACATCAGACCAAAGAGCCAACTTGCCACCGGGGAGATCATAAGTATCACTACCTTTTCGCTTAGTCTTCGTTACACACAATAAATCCAGGCATCTCTCATCTATTACATCAATCAATTCATTCATCTTCGCTTCCATTCCCCCTCTCACATTCCACGTACCTATTTGACACTCTCCACTCCTTGATTCGCCTGTACGGGCCTGGCGTGATGGGTGGCGGCCCCCATCGCCGCATCTGCTTCTTTTCGTACCGACGAGGGCGGATCGGTACGCGTTGCCTCCAGGGAACGCCCTAACCCGCTCGGTGGTACTTTTTCGGGCCAGAATTGCAGTCCAATGGACTGGCAGGGATCGCGACGTGCACGCTTTTGGCCAATGACCCGTCAGAAGTACTGTTATTGTGTGCCGACTACCCTAACATGACCGGGATACGACAATAATGAGCACGATGCACGATATTTCTTATGTAATGAGCGTTGACTTTGTCGGAAGGAATAGTCGGTGGTATTGATATCGGCACTTGCAGGTTTTATCACCTGGACAAGATTACTATGCTAGTAACAATTTAGCCTATACTCATCTCTAATGGATAAGGTAGGTAGTTGGCCTGTATTTCTCTAATGAGCCCATGATCAACATGGATATGAATTTTTTATTACTGAAGTACTTGTTTCAGTAGGTATCGGGATGCGACAACCCTAACTTATAGTAGGAACGTAGTAATTTAGGTTATAGGACAGTGGTATCTAAGTGGTAGAGCTCCGCGCACCAGCTACTTAAACGGATTGGTAATATCATTGTTAACTATTCCAGCTATTATTACCTTGGTTCTCAACATTAACGTTTTAGAAACTAGCGATCAGCGCTAGCTTCTAAAACGTTAAATGCAGGTTTGAGTTGTTATTGAATTGAAAAGTTAAAATATCTGAACATATTCTCAAACTTTCGTAATGCTGACGAACACCCCAAGCTTCACCCACAAGGCAATTAGCACTAACGATTTTATTTTTTAAAAATAGTCATAAAAAGAAACTAACACGTTTATTGTTGTCATACATGAATAAAAAAAGTATGTACAAACGTCATGTACAGACATGATGTTTCTACATACTTTTTTAATTCATCTGAAATCGTTGATTATATACGTCACGGTTTGACATGTCCGGACTTATCAGAGTTGTCTAAATTGTTCCATCTCTTTTCTTTTCATTTCGTTGGAAAAAGATAGCATACACTGTCACCTACTCCCATCAGCCCTTAGGCATGACACCAGGTTGAACGGGAGACAGGAGACAATTCAAGAAATGTTACAATATAAAAGAAAATCAAAGAATTAATAAAAATGTATTATTCGTTAACACAATGGATAAACCTTATAGTTCACAATATACCATCAATAATAACAATAATACTACTAATTTCTGACGTTGAAGAATTCTCGTTATTAATCTCAGGTTCGCTCAGGGTGGTTTCGTAACTTTCCCTGAGTGATGTGGCGTGGGTACGTGCTTATGCAGTGTTATATTATGGAAATTTGAGAGGGAGAGAGGTGGCCTGTATAAAATACTACTGCCCTGTTTACATGAAAAGCCTCCTTGGGCCTGGGTCCGCAAGCGCTGGACTGCTACTGGCACTGCCTGGGTTGCGTCCTGGACTCAAAACTCTGGATTCTCGTCTGGCCCTTGTGCAATCGTCGGTCGACTTCCGATCGGTACCGTGGACCGCGGAAGTTATGACAACTTCGCTAAGACACTTTCGTCAGACGAACGACAGTTCCAGGCCACGACGATGGCAGGGCAGGGGATTATAGTTCCTCCCACAGGACATGTCGCGGCCATGTGATTACCACAATTGGCTACCATCGTAGCTGACATTCATGATTCCTTCTAAGTCTATCTATCTTTGGTGTCGGCGAGCAGGCGGTTAACAACATCGGTCAATATATGTACACTAATAACCTTAATAACACGCAATAGGCAAAAAGAACAAACTAAGCGTGTGCTTCTAAATACTAATTACAATGCAAATAAAGCAAAAAGCATAATCTTTGCTAGGCTTCTAGTCACTTGTTTATAGCTGTAAAGAAATGTCAATTAGCTATTACATAGGGAATACATGAACACTCACCGAATTGTCGGATTTATTGTTACAGTTTATCACTTTCTTTTTTTTTCTATTTAAATTCGGGCAGGAATACGACGT
>NJDC01001187.1:27374-63293 GCA_002245475.1 Calephelis virginiensis
TATATATATATATAAAAGTAAGTCGGGTTTGTTACAACACTTATAACTCAATATCTCTGGACCAATTTTAATCGTTTTTGGTTAGTTGGATTTAGCAGAATACAATAGCCGAATAGCAGAATACACCTTTCAAACTATAAAATATTGTGAAAGATGGATCAATCGTTAAACCGATTAGGCTGAAAATTGATTTGAGCAGTACATAGGACACATTTTATCGTTTACAACCGCGAGGAAACTAGGAAAAAGATTTTAATTTTTCCAATACATACTGAACGGGTCGAACGAAGTTCGCCGGAACGGCTAGTATACTATAATTTTTCTTTTGCAGCATTTTTCTTTCGGATGTTGTAAATATATTTTTTTAAATCAATAAGCCATAAACTATAAAGCTTGAACCGATTTTTTGAGTAGCAACACCGTTTTCTTAAATCTCGAAGTTTTCGAATGTATAGGTATATTATTGGGAGTTTTGGCGTCATCGAGAGAAAAGATGGTCGAAGTTTTTTCAAAATAAAATTCGTGTTGATATTGAGTGAAATTAGTCAATTTCGGTGGCATTTTGTACAATTTTGTTCAGTGAAAGTGCACAAATGAAATAATCATGAAGAAATTAGCGTATCCTCGTTGCCGCAAAATCTCATTACATGAGCTAGAGTAAACAGGCCACCGCTTTACCCAGAGCCTGACATGACTTCCTGACGACTTATGACTGATGACTAATTAAAATTATTGAAATTGATATAAAATTTGATGCAAATTTCTACTTGACTAATGGCTAAATACTAACGTGAAGGCCAAAACCTAAAGAAAGAAAGAAAGAAAGGTATATTATCTCAGATTACTTAGTAATGCTTATGGAGGGTAGAGGTAAGGAGGGTCATCTGTGTATATGTAAAAGTGTTCGTCAAAATGTATTAAATTAGGATGGCGCCACATTTGCATCAAGGTAATCAATAACCGTACTATTTACTGTTCACGATTGTGCGCGATTGTGGAGGATTTTGGAACTGTCATTTAGCGCATACAACTGGACACATTTTCAACTTTTCTCTCATATAAGATGACTCTCCTTACCTCTACCCTCCATAGTAATGCTACGCATCAGATGACAATCTCCCTGTAAATTATTTTGACGTTCTCAACCTCAATAGTGGAATTTGACAGATAGGTAGGACAGATAATAACATTATAGGCAACTATTTCACGTTATAACACGGCACCACGGCACACGGTAAAACGTAGCTTTGGATGCAGGAATTTAGACTTTTAGGTTAAAAAGTAAGTAGTAGTGAAGGCTACCTATATATTCGTTTTCGTTTATAATTTTTCGTTTATAGAAAAAAAAACAAAGATTAGATTGTTGTTCGTTTGATCATATGATTGGATACTGCTGGACCGATTTAAAAAACTAGTGGTCTTCTATTGGTCAAAATTCGACCATAATATAATTTAATATCTTGTTGATAAGAACGCCGTCTTTCTCAAGACCAACTACTTTATTTACAAACTTTTTAGTACGCCATCTTTTATCGTTATCATCAATATATTTGTTTGTGTGTGTCAAATGCATGGTAGTGTGGGTAATGTTTTATTTATTGATTTAATGTACTTTACAAGCATTATTATTGAAAAATATTAGCGTTCTGCACTTCTCCTAGACATAAATTATAAGTGTGCCAACTTTTATGCTCCTGCGTCCGCGCAATTTCCGTAAAAATGGGTCCATCTAGTATTAATATATAGATCTTTCACCATTTGAAGCCTTTTTATTTTATCTTGGGGAAATCCTCATGGATACCCGCAACGTTCGATCTGACGATCCCCATCGGGAAGCCCCCCTCAACAGGGGGCTGCTTATTGTCAAAGTGGCGCACGAAGACACAACGTGGACCACTTCGGGGGTCCCCGTGGCGACAGGCAACCCCGTACCTGCCGCAACCCCATCTCTACTTGCGGGCTAGATGCAAAACCCGCCCCATTCCTCCACAGGCCTGGAAGCCGCAAACCCACACGGGCCCAAAGGCCCACCACCTTTTGCCCGCTCCTCTTGTCCACTCTTAGACCGGGAGGGGTCCTGAGGGGCGGCCACCCTGGTCCAATTGGTTTCGCCGGGGTCCCACCACTACCCCAGGTACTTAGCCCTCTTGCCACGACAAGGCTTGGACCCTTGGGGGGTAACCATTAAAAGCCTACAGTATCCTGATTAATAGGCTATATTTTAACTAGAAAAAATTAGGGATACGCGACGTACTGAAACTTCAATAATGTATCACAAGGTGTAAAAAAATTAAGTTATAAAATGAATTTCTATTATACTAGCAACCTAACCCGGCTTCGCTTGGATTTTTAATATATATTTTACATACATACATACACACACACACACACACGCACGCACGCACGCACGCTCGCACACACACACACACACATACACACACACACACAAACTAAAAATTACCACCGGATCCATTGCCACACATTGAGAAGATTCGGCAAGAAACTCAGCGGGCTTGTCTTTTTTTCCTTATTCTGTACATATTTATTAGTATTACATCACACATTATTACTAGTAAGAAATTGGTATGAGGAGCAATTAAGCCCAAGCACTATTATCCGATAGCTATTCAGCAATGGTTTAGTATCATTTTTTATACGATTTCACTTGGACATATTTTTTAAATTTATTTAATGGCAGGTCTTTCATATAATATAAAAAATAAAATTTCAAAGATGTACTGGGAAATAACGGTTAAAATATTAGTTTCTTTGAATTTTTCTCTTAGGGAAACTCTTGGACCTAAGTCAAAAATTGCTCGTTTGGCCCTCTTTTGTAAAACAAATATAGTATTTACATCTGCAGAACTCCCCCAGAGAAGAATTCCATATGACATAATGCCGTGAAAATAACTAAAATAAACAATTCTAGCATTGTCAACATCAGTTAACTGTCTCATTTTTGTAACGGCATATGCTGCTGAGCTTAACCTGATTGCAAGTTTATCAATGTGCGGGCCCCATTGCATTTTTTTTATCAACTGTTATTTCTAAAAACGTTGTGGAATCTAAAAGGTCCAACTTTTTCCCATTAGTTTGTACATCGGTTTCTACTTGCCTCATATTGGGCATTGAAAAATCGATACATTTAGTTTTCTTACATTCAAAAAGTTATATAGTTAACATGATATTGCAGTGTTCGTTTCGTCATCCTTACCAAGTTGCCTTTTCACTTTAAATAAAAGTGAAGTGTCGTCCGGGAACAATACAATTCCAAGTTTGTCTCTTACCCAGTAAGGTAAATCATTGATATAAGGAACAAAAAAGGTCCCAGATTGGAGCCCTGGGGCACACCCATTGTTACAACAGCACCAGTCTATTTTATACCATTAATCTCAACCTTCTGAATTATTCCACTCAGATAAGAAATCAGAAGATCGAGTGATTTACTTCTAACTCCATAATGGCGTAGTTTCTTGATCAATATTTCATGGTTAACGCAATCGAATGCTTTGAATAAATCACAAAATATATCAAGAGCATCCTGAGGAACCTCCCAACATTCATAGATTTTCTTCAACTATTCCACACCATGATCGACCATCAATCTACCCCATGTAAAACCAAACTGTTTATCTTGAAATAAACCTAATTTGTTAAAATGTAATAAATTTTGATTAAATATAATTTTTTCAACCGTGACTGGACAACCGTGGACTATTGACGCCTAATATCTTATAAGTGTATCGCTGTTGTGGCCAGACTGTTAGGCGTATTGTGCAAGTCTAGGTGCCCAATCCTTCGCAATCAAACATCACATGGATACAGCAGCTGAAAGAGATAAGGGGTGAATTCCAAATTCCGACCCGTGCAAGCACATCACTCTACCACCCGTGATCTTGTTAATAATGACCCATGTAAACTATGTTCACCTCATACTAGCTTTTTGATGGGGAGGACAACGGCCTATGATTCTTCAACACCAGACTACCAAGGTGAAAACAACAAATTTGACATATATAGGCGATAGTTGTCTCTTTCCATCAAAAACGCCAACTCCTTGTTTAGTACCATATGATATAAAAAAAGAATATAGCGGTACGAGGTCATAAAGCTTGGTCTAAAAGTAAAAATAACATTTATTATTTATTTTCCTCTAATTCCGGAATCCTAGGTCCGCTCTTTGAAAGTGTCTCATTTTTAATAAAAAATTCAAAAGTAAAGCGTAGCTTGTAATCTAGCCGTGAATACTATTTGCATAATGTCTCAGGTGTTCATTTTTACTTGGAGTCCATTCATGTCTATCTAAAATCGTCTTACTAAAGAATTCCTTGGGAATCTATGAGAACAGAAATTTAAATTAATATTACTTAAGTTACATCACAGACTACTCTAATGGGTTTAGCATTTGAATTTTAAATGTCTTAGAACTATTAAATCCAGCAAAAGACTTTTTCAGCATTATAAATAAACACATCAAAACATATAATTTATAGTTTAAATACAACTAAATTAAAATAAAGACAACTAAATTTGATATCAAATATTAATAAAAAGATTCATATACCAAGGCACCCACGACTAGCCGAAGACACTAAGTCCCACAATGTGATAGGTGGCAAGCCTATCGCCAACCGGGCACTACAAATTAAATACAACTAAATTAAAATAAAGACAACTAAATTTGATATCAAATATTAATAAAAAGATTCATATACTAAGCAAATCTCAGGCTTAAGTAGAAATGTTTTTTGTGTAACTTAATTTGGCTAAACAGAAAATATCGACATTCATCGATATTCACGACGTCACCGCTTTTTCAAGCCCTAGCGTAACCAAACAATTTACTATTTTATTTGATATCTTGGCTAAATCTAATAAAATTAACAAAATACACTTATATAAAACAATATAAATACGTTGTTGTAAAAATCCCTTTTCGGGCCAGGTTAATAGCAAAAAAGTGACAAAACAAAGTTCTAAATATTCCAATAACAAAATTATATTTACATGTAAAATGTGTCTTATTGGAGTTGTTACATTTTATAAAGTCACATGCGCACACATGCGCTTACAAAACACGATACTAAACTTGCTCGTAAATTCCCTTATTTTTTAATAGTAACGGCCGCACACACATACATCAATTATCTTTTGATCAGTCATTAAGTCGACATTTCCTATAAAAATTGTGACTTAATGATTTATTAAATTGTCTAAGTATGGTCGCAAATTTCACAGCGAGCCGGAATTATGGCAACGCTTTGGACCTTGCTTTGGACTTTTACTCGCTTAGATATTGTCACATCGTAACTGACCATAGATGACTCACTCTCTCTTTTCGTCAAAGGCAATTTATACCTGATAAGGCATTCTCGTTTCCACGCTTTCTTGATCTTGTACATTCTAAATCTATGGTTTAAATTAATTAAAAAGTTAAAGTTAAAGTAATTAAAAAGTTTAATTATAAATTATATTGTTGCAAATTTCTATTTGATTAATGGCAAAATGCTAACGTAATTGACAAAACCTAAATAAAGAAAAAAGAATTATAAGAGGAAGGGTGGGAGGGGAAATTGCTGTCAAAACTACGATGTCAAAATCTAATCTTGTACCATAGACTCAACGTCGAATTTATTTCACAGATTTACACTCGGGTATACTCTTTGTTTTCGAAAAAAAATGTCTGACTTGGCTTACTGAAATTGATAGCTGTCTGTTTTTGTTTAAAGATATGATATCGTTCTTCTCAAGACTCTCCTTGAAGAATTCAGATAAACCCCCGGAGGAAATCGCGAAACCCGCCTACATGGACAAAAGTGCATCATTGCAAGAGCTAGGATACAAAGACGATAATGACTTGAGAGAAACAATTTATGGTTTGTTTTGAGGTTTTAAGTCATTTTATTTTCTGTGTTTTTGAACTGTTCGAGTGATTTTAACTAGTGTTGTGGTGTTTTAGACTTTTTGCGGACAATACGAGATCCGGAGAAGCCTAGTACATTAGAAGATTTAAAAGTGGTTTACGAAGAAGGGATATTTGTAAAAGAGCCTACGGCCGATAAAGTACCAGTTTTACGAGTGGAATATAATCCTACAGTTCCCCATTGCTCGTTGGCAACTCTTATTGGCTTGTGCATAAGAATTAAGATACAAAGATCGTTGCATCACCCAGTGAAACTAGATATATACATAAAAAAAGGAGCTCACACTACAGAGGATGAAAGTAAGTTGTGCCAAGGTTACAATTTAATTAGTTTAAATTGATGTTCCTCATTGCATTTTAATGACGCTCTGAAAAGAAAGTGATAAACAAATAATCTCTTGCATAGAAACTTGTCTTTCTTAGTTATAATTACACGAAATATTATTGGCTACTTGGCCATAGGTTATCAGTATACACACAGATACTTTATCTTAATAAAATCATTTGAAAGTAAAGTTCCTATTAGAGATTACAATCAAGTAAAACTGAAATAAGGTAAAAACATACCTATGTAAAAGCCCACTTTATGTAAAATTATATTTTAATTTCACACAACAGTGCACCAATGACTAAACTAACTTAGTACATAACAAACTAACTTAGTAACAAACTAAATGTGGTCAGTCCACCAATCTTAATTCAGATTTACCAATAATATTTCTTACCCTTGTGAACTTAGCATGCAAAACTCTTAAAAATCTGATTTTGTTATGGGAATGGGTTTCAAATAGTTTGTACCTGATTGTACCAACTTATTTTTCATTTGAACCTCAATAGTTCAAGGGGGCTTAATACTTCGATTTGACCAAGGTAAAAACCTCTAGTGTCTTACACGGAGTAAAATATGCCCAAGTTTAACTTCGTCTTAGTCTTTATTACAATGTAATACAGACTATAATATCAACTTAATTTTACTCCCTCCTTAGTCCATGGTTATTAATAAGACGACGAAAGTTTCAAAAATGTTGAAACATGATTTTGGGCTCACAGGCCATTCCTTCAAGGTACTAATGACGAATTTGGGTAAATTGCCTTACGGGAGACCTAGATTAGGGTTCGCACTCACTCGGACAATATCATGCATTGATTTGATAGTTTATGGTAGATAGGGATAAATTAATTTATATTCTAGAAATTGTTTATATTAATAAATAATTAAAATAACTAATAAAATATTTGCATACCACACGTTTGTAGAATATGTGGAAACGCCTAAATAATTTTGTAACATCTTTGGAACACTCATATTCCGCAAATAAATCTTTTTTCTTTTCTTGTACAACCCTCGAAAGTTTCAAAAACCTTGAAACATGATTTTGGGCCCCGTGGCCATTTCTTCGAGGTACCAAGGAGGAATTTGGGTAAATTGCTTTATAAGAGACCTAGTCTAGGATTTCCACTCTTTCAGACAATAGCATGCTTCGATTTGACCAAGGTACAAACCTCGAAAGCTTAAAAATCCTTGAAACATGATTTTGGACGCAGTGGCCATTCCTTCTAGGTACAAACAACAGATTTGGGTAAATTGCTTAACGTGAGACCTAGACTAGGGTTTCCAATCACTCAGACAAAAGTATGCAACGATTTGACCAAGGTACAAACATCAAAAGTTTAAAAAACCCAAACACATGATTTTGGGCCCAGTGGCCATTCCTTACAGGTTCAACCGACGAATTTGGGTCATTTGCCTAACAGAAGACCTAAACTAAGGTGTCCACTCACTGAGACAATAGCAAGCATCGATTTGACCAAGGTACAAACCTCGAAAGTTTCAAAAACCTAGAGACATGAATTCGGACCCAATGCCCATTCCTTTGAGGTACAAACAACGGATTTGGGTGATTTGTCTTACTGGACACCTAGACTAGGGTTTCCACTCACTCAGACAATAGCATGCATCGGTTTGACCAGGATACAACCCTCAAAAGTTTCAAAAACCTTGAAACATGATTTTGGGCCCAGTGACCATTCCCTTAAAGGTACAAACGAAAAATACTGGACCTATTGAGCCCACTTCAACTGTTGGTACAATCAGGTACAAACAATTCTAAACCCATTCTGATAAAAAAAAACTTATTTTCAAGAGTTTTGCATGCTAAGTTCACCGGGCATAGTTCTTATCATGTAAAATTTACATTGTGCTCTATTCATTGCTTTATTTATTCCTGTTACTATATTAAAAGTGCTTGCTATTGTAATTTTTCATGTTGGATTTTATTGTTGCAGTAATGATTAATCCCTTTTTTAATACTATTCATAATAGTTTTAAAGCTATAATATCCAATAGTTCTTAAAAATATTTATTATTAGTAATCCTTGCACTCTTTTCTTGGTGGGTATTGGTCTACTCCTGAATGTTTGAAAGTCTCACTGTAGCTGAATACAGTCAATGAACTTGAGCAATTATTAATACAGCTTCAGGTTGTCAGTGCAAACTAATATGTCCATAGTCTAGGTGTATAACTACTAGGAAATCTACTTTTCTTGCCTTCTTATAACTTAAACAAAGATTATTTAATTGGTTGTACTGGTAAAATGATTGTATTATGTGTCATTTCCAGTTCTAGCAATATATTAAACTTTTTACCTGCTTGTTGGTTTATTTCTTCTTTACCTACTTTTAAGAAAATATTGAAGGAACATTACTTATCTATGACACAATAACATACTCATATATTATCCTACTAAGATATTTTAATAATTATAATTGTACCTGTTTTGTTTTTTACACACTTTATTAGTATATTTTTATTTATTTGTTCTAAGTATAGCTATAGCTAATTGTTTTTTGTACACAATGCCTTCCATTTTATTTTCACAGCTTAACTTTTTTTGGGTTGGTTGGAAGAAATTTCTTTAGATAGAGATAAGCTCGCCTTTTGTGCATTTTTAACTTCTCGTGTATTATGTATATTTTAGTTTTTGTGTGCAATAAAGTGTTAAATAAATAAATATAACTGCATAATAAATGTTTTATACATATACCATTATGTATGTTATACAAATTATGTCCATAATACAAAACATTGTATCATGTACAATTGCATATATGCAAGATCTTTTTCTTACATCATAGCTTTCATTCATTCCACCTAGCCTCATTATAAAATTGAAATAATGGCTATAAGTTGCCACTGTTCTGGGTGATTTTCCTTATCCTAAACTATGTTCTAACTTTTAACAAAATAAGTTAAGTTGGATTGGTAATTATTACTGTGAAAATTAAGATTTTCCCACATGACAAAATGTATAGGAATATGCAATTTTTTTATGGGATAAAAAGCAATCAAACATAAATTTTGTTATAGTAAAAAACAGGGCTTGAAACCGGTTTTTAAAAATACTGGTTAATAAATGTTTTTAACCGGTTTGGCCAATGGGTTTCGCTCCGAGCAAGACCGTAATTAGTTTTATCGAAAACATTTATTAACGTGTTTATTCATACCTACTTGCTGCCACTATTTTTTGCAGCCGTAAGGCCGAAGGCGTACAGTATTCACTACTCATGCAATTTCAGACACATTTTGTTTATGACAATAAACTTCATTGATCACATGTTGCCGACTTACGGCTAAGATTAATAACCTATATATCTACAGGACTACTAAGGTTTTGTTTGTAGTTGCGTTCATCTTGTTTTATGTGTATTTTAGATTGTTTAAACTTATTAATATATATTCAGATTCCGATTAGTTTCTGTATTATAGTTTTCCAGTGATAATAAATCTGTTAACCCTTAAGTTCTTAAACTGCAAATATTTTTAAATTAAAGTCTATAGAACACGATAGACAAATCAAGTAAAATTACAATATCAAAATCAGAATAATCTTTATTCACTTGAACCATACAAGTGACATTTGTGCGCGTCGACAATTTTATAAACAATTATCAAATCATTAAGTGTAAGTTCATGTATTCTATGAATTATTAATTATTTTTATTTAGTTTATGTTTTTAAGTTCTCTATATTTGTAAATATTATTATTAAAAAAACAGACTCCGAAACTGCAGAAACTCAAATAAATGAATTTTTAAAGTTTTAAACTTAGGGTTGATAAAAATTGTGTAAATGAGTTTAGTTCGAAAGATCGTCTCCATAAAAGTAAAGTAAGGTAAGTATTTTTAAAAGATATCAAATTTGTGTTGGGCACAGCAATCGGTAATAATATAATTGTGGTCATTTCAGGTTTTCTGTTACTTCATAAATAATATTTAACTCGTAAATGCCAATGAAGTCGCATCCTTTGTTTAAATATTTTTTTTAAAACAAATCACTTTTACAAAAAATACACAGGACTTCTGAAATAATAACTCAGTTAATTTTTATGTGTAATTTCGGGATGTCTCTGATTTTATAAATAATTTTATTTCGTAAACGCCTATAATGTCACATAATTCATTGATATGTTTATGTTAAACACAGTATTGAGAGCAACGTGGAACCAATGCAACATAACAAAGCACAGAATGTTTAAGACAATCTAAGTTTGGTTTTTCTGTGATTTCATAAATGTTGTGGCATGACTTTATAGGTATAGATGTGATAAATATAAAGTCACATTTAACGTTGGTGTATTTATGTTGAGTATAACAAAAATTGCAACTAAGAAAAAAATCACATTAAAAAACAAAGTTTTAAAAACAAAGATTTTTCATTTTTATGTGTGATTTCAGGTTTTCTGTGATTTTATAAAACAATTTTTATCACGTGACAGCCTATAAAGTCGATATATTTTTACGTTTATATATATTTACTTTAAGAATATAACATTGAGCGCAAAATCAGATAAAAATATTAGTAATAGATACAGGACTTTTTAGATATTTATTTATACATCATTTCGAGTTGTCATAAAAAATATCTTACACTCGCTTAAACCACATTCTTTTCTAAACATATTTATGATCAGGTCAAAAATGAGTGCATTTATAAAAACATTGCAGTAAAAACATACGGGAATTCAGTGATATTATTTAATCTTGTCATTTCGGGATTTCCGTAATATTATAAATGTTGTAAGTCGCAAGCGCCTATAAAGTTGAAATTATCTTTATTATATTTATAGAAGACATAGCAACGAGTCCAACGAGAACAAAAAAATACAGTACAAAGATACAGGAATTTTGACACAAAAAGTAAAATTTATATGTAATTTCTGGTTTCATTTGATACTATAAATAAGTTTTACCGCCTAAACACCTATGTCGAATTTTTACATGTTTATGTTAAGTTCAATAATGAGTGCAACTGGGACAAATACAGTAATAAATGTAGGACTTCTGAGATAATGTATATTTAGATATAGGTATAATTCATTTTTATATAATTTCGGATTTTCTGTGATTTCATAAATAAATTTGACATTTATTTGATTTGGCATTTACCATGCCAACAATGTCCCGTTCGATATTTACGTATCGAAATCACCCAGGTAAGTTGTTGTAGGGTTGTTTCGCCTATTCGCGTCCACTTAGTGGAGTTTGCAGGTTTGAGGTAAAATATAAAAATGTTCTAGATCTGGTTTTAAATTAACTTAAATTTTAATATTTTGGGATGAAGCTAAGTTTTAGCCAAAACGTCTAGTGATTATTTTTTAATAATTAAAATAATCGAAATAATTGTGATTTCGCCAGTTTGCGTCCACAAAATCCAGATCCCGTCCACACATGGACCACTTTGCATCCACCAACTTATAAAGGAGTTAAGGGGAGATTTTATTAAGAAAATTTATAGAAATGTTGGGTTTTAAGTCTTTCTTTATAAATAAATATGTTCACGCCTAGTTCTTTATTGGGTTGGCAGAGAATATCGAGTAACAAGTGTCACTAGCTTCCTTCACATTCATTACTTTTTTTATACAAAGAAGCTGGTTGTGGAGACTGTGATGGCAAGAGTTGGCCCTGGGTTAAATTGCCCATGGAATGTCAACTTCAATGAAAAGGTCTCCACGGGTAACTAAGTACGTCCATCCAATTTCGCAATGTATGTCTGTACTGGCAATCTTTCATCTGCCTTCAATTTTTTTCCTAACTGTTTTTACTTATCGTGTTCCCTCTTTCGTTGTTGATATGCTCTTTATCTTTATTATTTTTTAATGAAAACATCGTCATCCGGTATAAAACATGTGCCCGGTTGGCAATAGGTTTGCCATCTATCGCATTGTGGAACTAAGTATCTTAGGCTAATCGTGCGTGTCCTAGTTGCACCTTTGTCAACTTCTTTGTCTTTATGTAGTTAAAATTTATAATACAGCTGTTTGTGTATAAGTGGAAGAAGGCAGAAACAGTTTAATGCGCTTGTTCCCTCCCGGAGCAGTGGTGGGTACTAGTCCCGATGCGATTTTACAATGCACTCTACCGGCTACCACCTATCTATAACTGTCTGATTTAATTTTATAAAACGGTTACTTAAGATTTGGCATTTAAATATACAAGTGGACGCAAACTGGTATAAAGTATAATCTGTCCATCCAGTTTGCGTCCAGGTAAATTTCGACATCTATTTCTTTTTCTACTACCCTAATTATGTGGACGCAAGTTGGCTATTTTAATAAGCATAATAATAATAATGGTAAAAACTAAATAAAACCCCATCCTTATAACATATTTCTTTATCTTAAAATAAAAGATTAAGTTAGAAATAGTAAGATGAGTTCGCGTCCCCCTCATTTTAATCTTAAAAAATACAATAATCAATCAAAGTCATAATTTTTATTCTTTTATTCATTTTCAAGGTCTAGGAACTAATACAATCTTTAATTAAACTTGGAACTTTGAAAAATACGTATGAAACGCGTGCCGGTACACTATTTTTTTACTAAAATTATAGCTATTTACACAACTTTTTTGTATAGGTAAGATTCATTATTTTTTTTAAACAGGAAAAATTATGCGAACAGTTCTTTTTTCTGTGTATGTGGGTTTCTAATATATTGTATTAAAGGCAGAAACAACTTTTCATTTCCCTAGTTTGTTAGTACACTTATTTTAAGGGTTTTTGAAACGGTGTCCGTGAAATGGACGCGAATTGGGGGGTGGGCGCGAACAGGTGAACATACCCTATGCCACAAAATGCCTTTTCGTGTTTTTACTGAAAACTGTTAAATAATAATTTTGTACTATTTAATAAATTCTATGTGAAAAAATATCGAAAATAATATGATTTTCAAGCAAGTGTCATAAGTAGATAACGAACTAAAACATTTCATTGATCTTTGACAGCTCTATTCTATAAGAGCTCTTTGAGGTTAGAATAACTTACGTGGAAGGTATTAAATGTTATGTTGACCACAACAATAAGTAAAACCAGGATGAAATAACACTAAAATTATGCAGAACTTCTGAGATATTTTATTTTTACATCTAATTTTGGGTTCTCTGTGACTTAAAAGTGTTTTTTACTTCGTAAACACTTATAAAATTGCAATCGTCATTACTAAATTAATGTTAAGCAAAGCAAAAAATGCAACCAGAAAAAATATAGCAAAGAAATTTAGGACTTCTGATATAATAGTTCATTTTTATAATATGTCACTGGCGAACCCAGCGAACTTCGTAAGTACCTACTTCGAAAGTAATATTTTTCCTATTCTCCCTGCAATTTTTCTGATTTTTCTCTTCATCCGAAATTTCTCCTTACAATAAAATAAAATAAATGAGCAAAATTAGTCAACCCGTAATATATATATATATATATATTTAACAGTTAACATATATTTTTTGGAAGGAGTCAGAGAACAAACTGCGAAAGCAAATGATTTGACGCTGCATAACATTTATATGAGATATAATATATAGTAACAGTACACAATGTGTTATCTCACTTGTTATTTTATTGTGTGATAACATAAATTGCTTTTGTTTTATATGAACTCTGTTACCGAGAGCTCTTTATTGATTAAAAGTGTAGTTGTTTTCTTTGTTGGAAAATTTATTGTGTTTTTGTAGACACAAAAACTTTTAAAAAATCTATTATATTGAAATTAAGTTTCTAACTTTTGTGTCTTCTTGTGCGACTATGACCGACTACGACAACAAAACTACGACCATGAAGTAGAGCAATGTTTTAATAGTTTTTGTTAGCAAAGAGATTTGTTTTGTGTCGAGAGTTCTGCAACAGTTTAGTCCAATTAGTGCTATCATATCAGTGCTTGCCACTATTGTGCCCTGGTATATGCAGAGTAAGGTAGGCTGTGAGTTACTGTAGTTGGTAATGCACTGTTAATGGTATCGGTAGGAGATACGTAGTTGTTACTTTCAAGGAACCCATTTGCTTTTGGCCTTCCAATAACATTAAAACAGATAAACCTATATTTACATAACCCTGGATAATTGAAACAAATTGATCTCACTCCAAAGTAAGCAAATTATATGCTTGTTTTATATGTGTTAGTCAACAACACTAAGACAGAGTTGCTTAAATAGATTCCAGTATAAATTAAAAAATACCGCCACCCGGAAGTACAGACATCACCCAAGTGCCTACCCCGTCGGGAATCATACTCGAGCCTCGAGGCGTTGCACTAACCCGTTGACCCACAAGGCGATCAAAGGTCAAAATATATGTACATGAAGAATATGTTACTAATTCGAGATGCATAACATATGGGTGTTAACGCTAGTTTTCCGAATTAAGGGAACCAGTGGTATTGATTCCATCTATGTAATTAAATATTTAGATATTCGCTCTGTACTTAAATATCGACGCCCCTAAGCAATAACTCAGTAATAGAACTTTACTGTTTTTTTTTCTTTACTTTCTTACTTTCTTACTTTCAAATTTGAAATCTGTGGGTCGTGAACATGAATTACGTATTTTTAACATTTTTTCTATGTTTTATTACAAAAATATGGCCAGTAAAAGTTTTATTGTACGGAACTTCAATTTGATTTTTACACTACAAAAATAAAGTTTTATACTGTTACTTTTTAAATTTCATGACTGATAATTAGTACTATAGTAAAACAGTAAAATAGTTGTTATTTCGATAATGGCTGGTAACAATCTATACTTATAAAATAACATGTCCTGTCTGACTGATTCATCATCGCCGAGCAAAAACTGTTAGAGTTACAGCCATGCCATTTGGTGATTAGGGTCGTTTTATCGAGCAGACATCCACTAAGGACGGAATTTTGGGAATTCTACCTCAAAGGGGGTGAAATAGGGGTTGAAATTTAGTATGGAAGACCGTCATTTCTTAAGTTAGAAACGCGAAACTTAATTCAATCACGAAACTTAATTTAATCAAAAGTGTACTGTTTATACACTGATTGGTTTGGACAACAAAACTACGCAAGTGTTAACGTGGCAACTGAAAGGCAATATGAAACTATTTTGAACACTCTAAAACTACTCCTTTTCTAAACCCAAAAAAGACTAGTGTGCAAGTTGTGTTTTAAATGAACAAGCTAGTCCCTCAGAAAAAGAACAATTAGAACAAAATTACATGCGTCACTTACGAAGAAAAAAAAGGATCAGGCAATTGATCTCAAAAGGTCTTAAATATTCCGCAATCTAATGTCGGGATTTTTCATTATAAACGGAAGTATCCTGTTATGTGTGGCATTACCATGTGGCCAAAAGAGTCTGTACGGAAATTAGTAGTTGTTTGTTAAAGTGCTTAAATTCTGAACGGGTAAAGGGTGGAAGTACAATATCATTCTACTTTGATGGATGCTATGGGCAAAAACAACTAGATACATTTTTGCCTTACATTTCTATGCGGCAAAAACTCGACAACTATTCATAACGCACAGATTTTTTGAAACAGGATATGAGAGAATGCAGGTGATTTAATGCACGCCTGTATTGAATGCATTATGAAGAATAAAGCTATTTATACTTCGGAGTAAATTTATAAAATCATTTTAAAAACCAAAGTGATCGGAGAAAAGTACACCGAAGTTGAGCAATCTAGTATTTTAGATATTAAAGAAACTAGTTACTCCTGCAAATTGGCGTCGGGATACAAATGGAAATGTCACCCGTTGGTCGGACGCTATGGATGTTCATGTAATGCCGCCACAATCAGGGAAGATTTATGTTAAACTAGCTGTTGCTCGTGGCGCTGCCCGCGTGGTCCCTCAGGAACATTGTTTCATAAATACTATCCTATGTGTTAATTCAGTCACCCTCTATGTGTGTACCAAATTTCATGAAAATCGGTTTAACAGTTTTTGCGTGAAGGAGTAATGAAAAAACAAATAAACAACTTAACAACACTTTTTTGAAATATCTGTATGAACGATGAATACAATTTTATTCAAATACGTAAAAGTACTTTGTGACACAGTTATATAGAAGTTCACAGTTAGCCTCTTCATCGAAAAACTTGCTTAAATGACCAAGTGAATAATCATTGCTGTATTGTTCTATTAAAAAAGTTAGCTGCAATAACCTCGTAAGCTAAATTCATCTTTATAATTCAGTAAGGTAAGATAAAATTACTGATAAAATGTTACAAAAACGTTTTACGTAATATGCAATTTTATGTATTACATGAATATTTGTATATATTATGTAATGTTGTCGCGATGATATAAGGTTATTCTATAAAAAAAAACATCTTTCATTTGATGTATAGCATAACATAGCATAATAATGATTAAGTGAAAAGATATAGCTAAATACAAAAAATGACCTCTTGAAAAATTTGAGTTTTGCGATTACTGGGTTATTGCTTGGGGGCGTCGATATAATATAACCCATCGGTAGGTGCCACGACAGCGCATCTTTTGCATTTTTGTTAAAAATGAATGTACATACTTGTATTATAAATAAGAGTATTTTTTTCTGTTCCCAAATGCAAAAGCCTTACGTTAGGTACGTTTTTTGAAAATCTGTTTCTTACTGTCCGTATCGGTATAGATGTCGGCGATATTGTTTTACAAATATTAGCGTTGAAAAAAAAATATCTTTACGCCCGTATCTGCGAAGAGGTCGTCAGCGGCACAACCAAGGCACCTGCGACTAGCCAAAGACACTAAGTCCCAGAATGTGACAGGTGGCACGCCTATCGCCAACCCATACGGGGGTTCAATCCCAGGCAACGTTATTTTTATTAGAAAATTTAAATACACATATTATCCTAATTTTATTGTTGCCTGACCCAGGAATCGAACTTGGAACGTCAAGCAGTCAAGTGCTAGACCACAGGCAATATCAGCAGTGTATATATAGTGCATATCAATGCATTCCTATTTTTAATGACAAAAGGCAGTGAACAACCTACTGGCTCCCCTGGTGGTGAGAGATAACTGCAGCCTATAGACACCATAGATGTTATAGGTGCGTCGCTGACCTGTTGCCGGGGTGTGAAACCAATTGTGCGAGTGTACCTGTTATCTTACACTCCAAAGCGGAACATAGCAGTCTAATTTGGTCTATCCCAACCCGGGGCATGGTGATGCACAGCACTCTATCACCAGTCAGTGGTAATCACCCGTTGAAATGAAATTAAAATTATTTATTTGCGGAATATGTGTGTTAAAAAGTTGTTATAAAGATATTTAAGAATACAACATATTCTACCACATTGTGGTGAGCAAATATTTAGTTAATTTTAAGAAGTTACATATTTCTATAAAAATGTACATTTAAATCACAGCCCTTATTTACATTTTAATAAACATTTTATTTATTTATGAACATAAGTTTCATAATTTATTATAAATTAATTTAAAGGTAGATTAATTTTTAGTCCTATCTACCGTACACAACCGCCGTTTCCAAACCTAGCCAGTCGGGAGAAGAAACGGCGAAACAAACTCCCCGGCAACCATGATTTTATTACTTAAATTAGGCTTAAATTTGTTATTTATTTTAATTTTTATTTATTTACGCTTGTCAGCAAGAAAATCCTTAACACTATAATATTTCTTCTCTAATAGCAAGTCAAATACCTTCTTTCGAAATCTTTTTACTGGAAGTAATTTCAGACTATCAGGAATTTGGTTATATATACGAATGGACATGCATTATACATTATTTTTATAAATATTCAGTTTTTGATTAGGCACATGTAGTTTCTTACTATTTCTGAAGTGTGTAATTCTTAATACTTCAGCATTTGTTTGAAACAAATGTTGATGTTTTTTTACAAATACACATACAGCTAAGATATATAAGCATGGTAAAGGTAACTGATTAACTCCACATATCTCCCGTATACACTTCTTTTGTACTCTAAATATTCTAATTAAGTCTACAGAATTTCCCCAAATGGGGATCCCATATTGCAAAATGGAAGAAACATATCCACGATAAGCTAAGAGAGATGCATTCAGACCCGCTACTTCTCTTATTCTTCTTAATACATATACAAACCTGTCAATTTTATTACAAAGTGAATCAATATGTGATTTCCAATTGCAAAATTTATCGATTTTTATACCTAGGCTGTTAGTAAAATCTACGTTATCTATAATAGTATTATTGAAAATAACATCTACTTTCTTAGTTTCTCTATAATGAGTTTGAAATTCGACTAATTTTGTTTTCGTTAGATTTAATTTAAGATTATTCTCATTTAACCAATTTGCTACTTCGTTTAAAGTTTTAGTTGTTTCTGTGACTAGATCATTTTTGTTTTTGCACTTGATGAGAAGAATTGTATCATCAGCAAATAAGATAGAATCATGACTGATAGCATCAGGCAGATTATTTATGTAAATTAAAAAAAGTAATGGTCCTAAAATGCTACCTTCTGGCACACCGCAGTCATTAACGAGATAGTTTGAAGTATAGACTTTTTTGCGGTTTCCACTTATTTTTGAAATCTCAACGCCTTTCTCAACCTTTTTTCTAAATAACTTTTAAACCAATCTAATGTTTTACCTCTAATGCCATATCTCTCAAGTTTTGTTAACAATATTTTATGTGAAACAAAGTCAAATGCTTTGCTCATGTCTAAAAATACAGAAAGTGGATGCTTTCTATTATTTAAACATTCAGTTACCTTTTGTATTAAGGCTAAACATGCATATAATGTAGATCTGCCTTTTCTAAATCCATACTGATTATTTTTAACAAGTTGAAATGGAGTAAATAGTTGGAAAGTTTTTCATACATTATTTTTTCAAAAATCTTAGAAATGACTGGAATTAACGTTATAGGTCGATAATTGTTCATATCACATGTATCACCTTTTTTAAATAATGGCTTGATAATTGACTGCTTTAAACGCTCTGGGTATTTCCCTTCCAAAAATGATAAATTAATAATATGATATAGAGGTTTTGATATTACACTAGCAACACTTTTTAATATTGTTGTGCTTAAATTGTCAAAACCAGTTGCTCTAGTGTTTTTCAAACTATGAGTTACCTTAATAATATCATGTTCATCTACTGGTGTCAAAAACATAGTTTTATTATGATTGAACAAACTATTAGATTTTATGTTACCAGTAGAGCTAGTCTGGTTTTTATTACAATATTTGGTCTGGTTTATAAAGAACTCATTAAAATAGTTACAAATTGCTTGAGCATCAGTACAGACTAAGTTATTTATTTTAATTTTTCCAATTTCTTCTTTGAGCATTTTATTTTGAAAAGAACTCCTAATTAAATCCCATGATGCTTTGCATTTATTAGAAGACTGTTTAATATATTTTAATGATGCCTGTTTGTGAGACTCTATTATACATCTGGATAGTACTTTCTTATAACGCATGTAATTAATTTTATTACTCTTTTTGTTAGTATGAGAAAATCGATAATTTAAATATAACTGACGTTTTATTTTGCAACATTTTAAAATACCTTTAGATAGCCATTTATTTTTCATTGGCTTATTTGAAACTTTAATTTGAATTTTTGGAAAACATAATTCATAAAATAACATAAAAAGATCATGGAATTCATTAAATGCTTTTTCATAGTCATCACAAGCAAGAATTTCACTAAAAGTTAAAAATGACAGGCATTCATAAAACTTTCTAATATTTTCCTGACCAAAAAGACTTCTTGTTTCAAACCAGAAGCTACGTTTCGGTTTATGATGTGTGACTGGTATAATATCTACTTGTATACTTTGTGCAGTTTCATGATCAGATAAACCAAGAACATGAGTATCAGAAAAAACATTATCCAAATTACTAGCAACTACATCTAGACATGCATGTTTTCTAGTAGGTTTTAAAATATTGTGACACACATTATTATTATTTAAAATGCTTGTTAAACTTATGTTAACAGTTGTAGATTGCAAAAGGTCTATATTCCAATCTCCAAATAGAACAATTTTCTTTTTAGAATTTTTAATTGTATTTTCTAATAATAATTCTAATTTGTCAAAATTAGTTTTGCATTTGCTCGCCTCTTACGAGCTGCCGGGCAGGACGGCAGATGGTCTAATCTACACAGAGGTTGAAATGAAGGAAATTACTAATGCTGTTCAGACTGACGGAATAGCTCCGGTGAAACCATCCAGATATTACAGTTTTACAATATTATTCCATTATCTGGGTGATGATTAGATTGTTCCTATTAAAAGGCCTATTAAGTATATTTTAATGATATCTTAATTGTATATAACACTGAACTGATTTAGATTAAATTTCCTGGCTGTATGCCGTTTTGTCGAACTTAAATGATAGGTTACTTTTTATCCTGATCCCTATTGCAAAGGAATTAGGTACGCGAAAGAAAATAACTTCATCACTACATAGTATAAAACAAAGTCGCTTCCTTAGTCCCTAAGTCCCTTTGTTTGCTTAAATCTTTAAAACTACGCAACGGATTTTGATGCAGTTTTTTTTTAATAGATAAAGTGATTTAAGAGAAAGGTTCATATGTATATTTCATAACCGTGCGAAACCGGGGCGGGCCGCTAGGCTATAATATAAAAATGACTAGCTAAATGTGTTCATAACTTCCGTAAGACTGGATCTATTTGGCTAATTATTTTTGTATTATGTTAGTTATTGCCAAGACAATGTTCTTATGAAGAGAAAAACTGGGAAAATTGCAGGGAAATGGGAAAACAACATTTTATTTTTCCATACAAACTGAATGGGTGGAACAAAGTTCGCGAGGACAGCTAATATCATATAAAGAAGTGAGTGAAGTCGCTCACAAATGCTCAATTATAAGGTAGTTATTTTACTTATAAAATACATCTTAATGTTATTAGGTATTTATTTTATTACTGTTTGTATCTACTCATTTAGTTTTGACTCTGAACTGATTTCGTTAACCTTTTCAATGACCTTGCTTTGTTGTGGTGGAATTTTATAATAATACTTTAGACCAAAACTGCCTATTCATTATGTAACATGACCGGCCATTGCTCGTCACTCCGTCGGTGCAGTCTTTTTAACTCGTGATAAGTACAATAATCTTGCATTTTTTTTGATGAACCCCCGATAAAACCTATATGTCACTTAGTCAAGAATCATATCTATTACGTAATCTTTTAAACAAAAATATCCGCATCGAAATCGGTCTAACCGTACAAAAGTTATCGACACTAGCTGTTGCCCGAGTGGTTAATGGTCCCACAGGAATATTTTTTCGGGATAATAACTATCATATGTGTTAATCCAAATTACCCTCTATAAGAGTGCCAAATTTCATGAAAATCGGTTCAGTTTGTGGCGAACCAAGTTGATTTGAGGAGAACAAAAAAAATTGTGCTCTAGACACAATTTTATTGGTGTGGCCTGTGGCCAGAATTAACTTTTTTGTACCTAGTCACTAAAATAAAAGATATGATTACAGTATGCCAAAGATTATAATAATGCGTTGCCAACTTGAGGCTAGGATCTTATTTAATGGTATATTAGATAATCGACGGGATGCAACGACACTCGCCCGCTTGTTGCTTGTCTAGTTATTTGAATTACAAATTTCAGTGTTAAAATACTATGGTTAAAAAATTAGCTTGTTCGGTATAGTGAAATAGCCTTGCTTTTTTCTGTCGTCATAGCGGCGAAGCTCGCTATTGTCGTGTTCCGTGCTGCAGGTTAGGGCTGATAATCGACTTGTAGCATAGGTGAAGCATCTGACAGCACCTTTAATTTTTTTTTTGGACCTTGAAAGACAAACTAGCAAACATTTTCTGATTGTAATACTCATTGCCAATAGAAATCGAAGTGCTAATGATGCGATGCCAACCAAAGCTTTAAACCCCTTGCGTGTGTAAGTTTGACTAACCGACCTTTCCGAGCGGATCCGACAATTAAGAGCACTAACGTAACGACAGCAATAGGTGAACTTGTAGTATCCACTAGGACGAAACATTGCAAAAGCCTACCACCTAATATAAAAAAAAGTGTATTCTCGCTCGTATCCTCGATGATATAGATTATAGGCAGAGGTACAACCAGGGCACCCAGAACTAGCCGAAGACACTAAGTCCCGCAATGAGATAGTTGGCAAATTTATCGTCAACCAAAACAACCAAGGGCAATGTTATACACAAAACAAAATTGAAGTATCTTCTCGCCCATCTCCCCGAAGAGGTAGGAAGAGGCAGAACCAGGGTACTCACTAAAGACACTAATTCGCACAAGCCTATCGCCAACCGGGCACATATCCAATCCCAAGCTACGCTATTTTTTATAAAAAAATTGAAACCACACATTTTGTATTTTTTGTTGCCCGTCCCGGGGATCGAACTTGGGACCTCAAGAAGTTAAGTCCGACGCCGGACCGCCACACCACAGAAGCGAATAGAAAATCGAAAATACAAATTTTCGTTTTTTTTTAGTTGCCCGACTCGGGGATCGAACCTGATACCTCATAAAATCAATTCTTGTCTTTGTCAGTCAATTATAAAACACTAATAATAATAATGGGGTGGTGCTTCTAAGTTTCACCTAATCGAGGTCGACAGGGCATAATGTGCTATCCTAAAAGTCGCAGCAAGGTTCCCTTACCGACATCTAACAGTCGACCTCTATAAAAATTGGGAAGTTTTATTCCATGATTCCGACAAAAGGAAAAAGAGGCAACATTAAGGTAGCTCCGCTAGATGTGCCATGCATTACTTTCGCACAATTTCTTTTGCTATTTAGGTCTTATACTCTACAACCGCATGAACGCTAGCCTTAACTTATATCTTCTGCACTCCCGAAATCGTAAAGATAATATCACTAAACATATTTTATCCCTCGCCCAAGAAACAGTATGTTTGCTGAAACAAACTCAGTCACTCTTCCAGTGGCGTAACTATACCGTTCGAGGCCCGTGGTAAATGCGTCGAATAGGTTTCCCCTAAGTTTTCCCCTAACATTCCCCCCAAGATAAAGAAGTTGAACCAATAAGAAAAATATTTTTTCTTATTTTATAATACTTATTTATACGCTTTTACTTGTAAGAGTACAATAATAAATCACTACGTTAAGTAGGTACATACGAACTTAATAATTATACTTAGGTACTTAATTTTAGTACCTAATTACAGTACAGTCAGCATCTAATTGATATGGGCACATAGAGTAGCCAAAATAATTTGAAAAACGTAGAACACAAAGGTGTTCAAAATATAAAATGTTAATTACTAAAATTCCTTCATTCGGACTTTCTATTCAGCAAAAATGTATGGTATTGTACCACCAGCGCAATCAGTCAACCGACAAACGGCGGTCAAACCGTTTCAAGGTGAGTTGAAGTTAAATTTCTGACGCAAGACGGGCAGCAGCGTCCTTATGATAACTTCCACCCTACTGTTGATCCCCAACCCGCCCGCCAAGCGTGGGGATTACGGCGAAACCCCCCAAATGACTAGCTTAAAAAAATCTTGGTCCCAAGTCTCCAGCAGCAACCGAGTCTTCGGTAACGGACTCGGTAAAAGCAGATTAGGGGGTGCGAAGAATCCCCGGACGGAATTAGGCTACCAGCTGGCTGGTAACGCACAACTGCCGTGCGCTCCGGACTGACGAGGAGATCCTCGAGTTGGAAGAGTTTTTGGACAAGTTGCGCTGGGACGTTGTGGGATTACCTGAAGTCCGAAGACACGGAGAGAAATCGATAATTCTAAAGTCCGGTAACTTGTTCTACCACCCTGACGCCCTGTCCCAGGGCGGTGTCGGGTTTATCATTCGTAGGTCACTCATCAACAACATGGAGGCGATCGGTAGTGTGTCGACAAGGGTGGCGTACCTGATACTCAGCGTTACAAAACGGTATTCGCTGAAGGTCATACAGGTTTACGCCCCGATTTCGGCGCACTCTGACGTCGAGGTGGAGGCGATGAACGAGGACATATCGAAAGCCATCCATACCTCAAAAATGCACTACACGGTGTTGATGAGCGACTTCAACGCAAAGCTGGGTATGAGAGAGAGCAATGAGCTGAAAGTGGGGCAATTTGGTGTTGGCAGGCGTAATCCTAGGGGGCAACGGTTGACTGAATTTCTGGCCATAAAGGACTCTTTATGATTAGTTCCTTCATCAGAAAAAAGCCACATCGTAAATGGACCTGGATTAGCCCGGATAGGTCGACACAAAACTAGATAGACTTCATTTTGTCTATCAGACGTCACATATTCAATGATGTCTCTGTGATCAACAAGCTGAAGACCGACGGATGGTAATAGGCACATTGAATATCAACACAATGCTTGAACGGACACGGTTAATGAAGTCTACGCTCCGTCCAACCCCAGTCCAATGCCAAAATCCCGAAAACTTTCAGCTCGAACTTCAAAATCGCTTCGATTGCCTGGCAGAATGCGAATCAACGGACGATTTGAACAATGTGTTTGTGCAAGCTGTTTAAGGGGCCGAGTCCAAATTTTACAAGACCCGAAGTAAGAAAAGAACAGGAAAACTCTCATACATTACTCTCAAACGTATGGGCGAATGGGATGAAATGCGGTTGCAGTCTCCAGTTGACATGCAAAAGTAAAAGCTAAACAGACAAGTCTCCAAGGCGTTGCGAACAAATTTGCGTACCTTTAATACGTCTCATAGTAAACAAGCTATCGAGCGTAATAAGGGCTCCAAGATGTTCGCTAGGGATTTGTCTGTTGGCCAGACCCTATTGATAAAACTGAAGACCAAAAAATGCACCGTAATTTTATCTGAGGCTGAGATTTTGGGAGAGGTCGAGAAGTTCTATGGGAAGTTGTACAATACAACACGACCCCGTTGTTAGTTTGGCTAAAGACCCTAGAGCCAATCTCACCCGACATTACACCGAAGACATCCGGGACGTCAGCCTGTATGAGATTCGGATGGCCCTGAAACAACTGAAGAACAATAAAGCGCCGGGGGACGATGGAATTACTACTGAGCTACTGTGAGCGGGTGGAAACTTAAGGTCCTCCATAAGCTATTTAATTCCGTCATCCTCGAAGGCAGTGTTCCAGAAGCGTGGATCAGAAGTGTGGTGGTTCTCTTTTTCAAGAAAGGTCAAAACACAAAACCTCATTAAAAAATTATAGACCCATCTCACTTTTGAGTCACGTTTACAAGTTGTTTTCAAGGGTCATCACGAACCGACTATCACGCAGGTTGGACGATTTCCAACCTCGCGAACAAGCCGGTTTCCGCAAAGGCTTTAGCACCGTAGACCACATTCACACGCTGCGCTAGATTATACAGAAGTCCGAAGAGTATAATCGGCCATTATGTCTAGCGTTTGTGGACTACGAGAAAGCCTTCGATTCGGTAGAATGCGGCGGTGCTTCAGTTCATTACAGCGACGCCGCATCGACTATCGATTTATCGAAGTGTTGAGGTGTTTGTACGAAAAACCTCTATGTCGGTCCGATTACTCGAAACCGATCCAGTTGCAGAAAGGTGTGAGACAGGAAGATGTTGTTTCTCCGAAGCTATTCACTGCTGCACTGGAAGATGTTTTCAAGTTTCTGGACTGGAAAAGACTCGGCATCGATTTCAAGTCTTTCGGGGACTTCGGGGAGTACATAACTCACCTTCGATTCGCAAAGGATATTGTGGTCATGGCGGAATCGCAGGAAGACTTGAGCAAGATGCTCGGTGACCTCGATAGAGTTTCCCAACAGGTGGGTCTTAAGATAAACTTGGACAAGACGAAAGTCATGTCCAACGTTCATGTTGCACCTATAACAGTTCAAGATAGGAACTCAGTTTTTGAAGTCGTTGATCAGTATATACACCTAGGTGATAACATATGAAATGGATGGAATGTTGATCTGGTCAAAGTCGCGGATAGTCGCTGGATACAAACGGCTGGTGATCGTGACTTGTGGTGGTCTTTGGAGGAGGCCTATGTCCAGCAGTGGACGTCCTCCGGCTGATGATGATGACAAAAATATATCAAAGCCAAAACCTTTTTTTCTAAACATGTATGATAAATAATAAATGTTGGGTATTGGGATTCTCCTCCGATCGGGGGCCCATTCCGGCTCCCCGCCCGTGACAATTTGCCGACTTGCCACCCTGTAGTTACGCCACTGCACTCTCCCTCACTCATTCATTCTCGTACTCATATCTATCCCATATGTGTGAGTTACATAGATTTAAATATTTTATTACATTTTTTATTGTAATTAAAATATAAGTTTTTATAGCATGTTACTGTAAATCCAAGTAATTTTTTGACTTTTTTTAGCCATTTAATTTCTCCGCAGGAGACACAATTGTCCTGTGGTTCAGGTTTTCATTAACCTTCAATAGGCTCACTAGTAAAGTAGGTATTCCTGGAAGAAAGAAAAAAACTCCAATAATTAAGTTTACTTAAGTAGTAGGTATTTTATTCCTTTTCTGAGCATAAATAAATTATTTTTTGATTGATTGATTGGGTGACCTATAGATTCTAATGTAAAGAAGTGATAGGTGCGTGCCCGGAGTTTAGTTAGGTTAGGTTAGGTTAGATAGGTTAGGCGGTGGATCCTAATTCAACGTATTCTCGTCTCTTACGAGGTGCTGGGTAGGAAGGTGGTCACGGATGGTGGATATATGGATAAGACGAATGTTGAACCCAATAGAGACAGCGTTTGTTGACACAATTATAACTCACGACCAAAGTCTAATGCTCGACGTCAATGGACATTCCTTTCACGCATGATATTCCTAGTTTGATTTTCCTTAATTAGTTTTTCCTCTGGCCGGGGTGTAAGGTCTATTTTTTTATGCCAAAAGGCAGCAAACAAGCGACTCCCCTGACGGTTAAAGATAACCGCAGTCTATGGTGGTGGTGAGAGATAACTGCAGCCTATAGATACCATAGATATTATAGGTCTGTCCCTGTCCTGTGGTCTGGATTAACAGCCAATTGTGCAAGTCCACCGGCTACCCTAGCCCTTGGACCGGAACTTTACAGAGATAATATGGCAGTGGGCGGAGGCAAGTTGCTGCACAGCACTCTTCCACCAATTTTACCAGCATTTATACAGCATATGTGTATATCTATGGCCAGAACGCACATAAGAGTAATGACGTCATGCAATGATTTCGCACAAGTTGTAATCAGTGTTTACCCGCCTTGTTATTGATTTGATATAATTTCATATTCAAGGTCGTTGCGGCCTTGTTTACGTTTATTTTTAGCTAAAAACTAGCTAATTTTCGCGGTTTTGTTTGTGAATAAGTCTTTGATTGAGTCTTCTTTGAATGAGATCTACAACATGGGTGAAAAATTTATGCACTATTAAGAATAACTCAAAAACCACAGATAAAGTTAGTATTGGGACCACCTTAGAATCATGACCTATCTTTTCAAAATGAAACCATCAATATCGGTTATATATTGGCCGAGTCATCGCGTAATAAAAATACAAAAAAAAATTGCAGTCGAATTGAAGTCCTTTTTTGGAGCCGTTTTTTAAAATGCTCAGCTGAACCAAACGTAGCAATAGTATTTCCCACAATAGCCCTTTCAGCGTGGTATTGTGAAATAAGTTTGTTTCGTCTATATCTACACCAGAACTAAATGTAAAGACATACATAGATTACAGTCAAAGTCAATTTGATATGAGTTCCAAGTGCAAAATCTACAAAACAAAAGTTATTTTTAATATATTATGAATTACCATAATGTTGTGAATACACAAGAAAAACAGCTCTCAAACAATCTGTGCATAATATTCAAACCTTTAAAAAATGTTTGTTTAAATCCTACCAATATTATAAATACGAAAGTTTGTGAGTTTGTATGTATGGATGTTTCTTACTCTTTCACGTTCGAAATTCTTAACTTAATTCTTAACTTATATCTTTGAAATTTGAAACACAGATGGATTGTGACCTGGATTAACATATTATAGGCTACTTTTGATTCCGATTGCACAACGAGCTTCTGTGAAAACGCGGGCGAAGCCGCATAGGCAACAGCTAGTATGTGAATATTTCCAAAGTGCATTAATAGAAATAAAATGCATTCGCATGTTTTATAAACATTGCGCACATTTATTTGATAATTTTGAACAGCCTGACTGCTTGTATACATTAAAATAATGATTAGCAAGATATATTAATCACGTTGTCTAATTATAACAATGTTATGATTAGACCTGTTTAAATATCGAATTGTTTTTATGTATTTCAAATAATGTTGACTATTATAGGAGCCCGAATCGATTTGGTGCTGACTGTACCTAACTGTTTGTAGTTAGTGTCAAGTCTAAATGCGCTAGAAATCTACTCCTATATGAAGGTGTCGTATAGAATATCTATAATTACGTAAATTGATCATTTTCAGTGGTTGGTTTTTAATGAGAATTCTTTTTGTTACAGTTAACAAACAAATCAACGACAAAGAAAGAATTGCAGCTGCAATGGAGAACCCCAATCTAAGGAACCTGGTGGAAAACTGCATTGCTGACGAAGAATAGAATAAACTTTAGATACACTAGATATTATCTGTAGAAATATTGAATGTAAATTACTTATAATGGCACCAGATGCAGCATTCTCGAGCATTAACGATAGGAATGAATTCGCGAAGTTCACAAAGTTTCTCGCTTACAAAAGTGTTCAAGTTATCGTCGAATCACGGAAAGGCATTAAAATAGAACCCAACAGCAAAATATCGACATCGGACTCTGATTGGTTCAATCTCCAAATACCAGACTCTCCGGAAGTGAATTACGCTACCAAACACGCATTGCCCTCAGATAAGATATTAGAAACTATCAAGTCCCGACTTCACGTTGAAATTTCTGTGAAAACTGAAGATGGAGACGAAATGGTACTTGAACTTTGGACATTAGAACTAGACGAAAATCAATTTGACACGTCGCTAAAGGCTATGAACACAATTTACTTCAGAATGAGTATATTATTGAAGTCTTTGATAACAATTACTAGAATTACTCCGGCATATCATCTATCAAGGAAGCAAAATACAGAATCATTTACAGTATTTTATAGAGTCTATAATGGAGAACCTAAGTTGGATTCCTTGGGTGACTCATTAAAGAAAATCCAAGCAGGTCTTTTAAAAACACCTTTGGGAGGAATAAGTTTCACTGTTGCATATCGCACAAACTTTTCACTATCTCAAAACCAAAGAGAGACTAATAAAACATTACTTCTAAAAAGTGATCACTTTGAATTAAGTCCGAAACACATCCTTGTCGATTCTAAGAAAAGAAAGGAAACAAAATCGGCAACGGAAATCGATTTGAATAAGCCGTTGCGATTGGCAGCATTCGTTGATGAAATCCTTTTGCAAAAAGCGGTGGCAGAGTTCCTTTTGAAAATTCCAATGCCAGTATTAAGCTTACGCCCGAAAGAAGAGTCTGATGAGGTTATTGAAACCCAAAGCACTCAAGAACTGGATAAAGGGGAAACAGAGAGTCCAATTTCTATGGAAACACCACCCAAGAAGTTTTTGGGATTTCGCAGTGAAAATGAACCACCTTTAAAGTTGTTGCATTTTCCATTCGCAGATGATCACCCTATAAGAGAACTGGCAGAGTTTTATAAGGATTTCTTCAATGCTCCACATTTAAAGCTTTCTGATGATGAGACTAAAGGAAAAGCTACAAGTGAGCAAGTTGAAGCGTCTGATGATGATGACTTAGGTCTCGAATTAGATCGTTATGCTAGCTCAGTTGAAGAATTTGATAATTTATTAGCAGATATGTACAGGTCAGCGGAAGGATTTGGGAGCCGGGATTAGGCTTGGTGTTGGAAGACTGATATAATTCCTAAAATATATTTACATTCTATAGATTATTTTGGTTTTAAATAAAATTTTAAACTTATATTAGTACCTGATTGGTAAATAGGGATGAAACGATTACTCAGGATATTGATATGAAATATGCTATTATTGCTCACTACTTCGTCCGCGTATTTACGTTCTTTAGTTCTCCCTCCAAAACCCCTTAACAACTCTCGATGAAAAGGCCTTTTCGTCGCATAAGACAGCACACAGTCTCCTGATGGTAAGAGACAACAGTTGCTTATAGACACTATAGATGTAGGTGCGTCGCTATCCTGTGGCCAGGGTGTTAGGTCAACAATAATTGTGTAAGTTTACAGACTACCCTATCCTTCGGACATATACCTATCCTGTAAAATTTTCTAAACTAATCTATTTAAATAGTAAAATTAATAAAACTAGCTGTCTCCGCGAACTTCATTGCACCTGTTCAGTTTACATGGGAAAAACAAAATGTCGTGATTCCTAGGTTCCTCGCAGTTTTTATCTTTTAAACCTTCCCTGGATTTGAACAATTAATTCAAAAGCAAAAGTAGGCAAATTGGTTCAGCAAATTATTTATATGTATATATAGATCAGTGCAGCCGTTTTAAAGTGAAAACATACACACATTTTGTTGTATTAGATAGTCTGGACTTTCGATTATAAATTGAAAGCCCCAATCTTTCTTTCTTAAAAATTATTATCTACCTCGTTATATGGATAATCCATAATAAATAATTTGTAAAACGTCGGCTTTATCATGTGAATTGTTTGTCGAACAACAAGGTAATCACTGCATAGTGTAAAACAAATTTGCTTTCCTTTGTCCCTATGTATGCTTATATCTTTAAAACTAAGGAACGGATTTTGATACGGTTTTTAGTAGATAGAGTGATTCAAGCTGAATATTTATATCTATAATAAGAGAAGTTTGTTCGCCCTTGCAAAGCTGGGCCGGGCTGCTAGTTTAAATTATAAACCGCGAGTCTGTTTGAAACAAGCATTATTCATATATCTATAAAAGAATCGTTTCATCCTTATTCGTAAAATCGTAAAAGTAACCTAAATCTTTTATGATATATCATCAGAATAGGTCATGGAGAATGTTGGGCAGAAATCTTAAGTCTATTTTTAATATTGCATTGTAGGATAGTGATTATGAAGGTGAATAGTAAATATACTTGGAAGCACTGAAAAAGAAAGTGAAAGAAAAAGAAACTAAGGTGAAAATGGCACAAGACCTTTAAAAGCATACCAATAACCGTATATCCGAGCACTTTGATGTGTAAATACAAATAACTCACTCAATAACCACGACAAAACCGTGTACCTAATATAGCTAAGTACCACCTCGATCATGCCAGCTTTAAAACCCGCACCGAAATCGGTAAAATGGATTAAAAAGTTGTGACGCACAGACAGACTGACTGACACGTCAAATTTATACCACCTCTTGCAAAATGGCAGCTGGATTTTTAACCAATAAAAATGAGTTATGGGTTTACCTCATTCAATTTTGATGAACTGAAACTCATTGATAGTATAAATAATTTAAGTAATAATGAAAACTATCTCTAACCAGTTTGTGAAATATACTTAAAAAAGAAGAATTAAGTTTGCATCTAAACCAAAATATAGATTCTCATTATTTGGTTCAAAAATAATATTTTCTTGTAATTAAATTGTTCACCGTTACCGGTGGTCTAGTCTAATGGCCTCTGTGGTCTAGGCCCGGGTTCGATTCCCGGGTCGGGCAACAAAAAGAAAATTTGGGTTTCCCAATTTTCTAATAAAAAATAATGTTGCCCGGGATTGGATGTTGCCCGCTTGGTGATATTGCCACCTATCACATTGTGGGACTTGTGTTTTCGGCTATTCGTGGGTGGCCTAGTTGTGCCTCTGCCTACGTCTTCGGGGATATGGGCGTGAAGATTGTTCACTGTTTTATAGTAAACTTGTCGAGTGCTCAGTGTTATAAGGTTGCCTAAGAAACTACAGAAAAACAGTCCTTCGGACCCTAAATACATACTAATGTTACATGTAAAGTCAGTGCCGCCCTAGCTTGGCCAGCTGAACTTGGAGCGATGGCTAACATTTCTTGTTAGAAATATTTTATTACATACTTATTTACGTTTTGCATATCGTAATAGGTTTAAAAGTTGTGACTGATATCGTAGGAAGGTCCTTTTGAAAAGTTTCAGAATATTGTAGCTCAGTTTCATTATGTGCCTCAGCATATTAGGCGGCTAGGTTACCGTGACTAACTAGGTCTACTTTGATTTGTAACAACGAGCCCCCCGTTCAATGTATTCTCATTGAACGCCCCAGTACCTTTTCGATTTGTAGAGGCCACGTTGGGCGCCTATTGCGCTGAGACACAGCCTGGGTTCACACAGCATTGTCTTTTAAATTTATTGCATTTTTTGTTTTAACAGTGGCACGAACATTATACATAGAACCATTCATGCGTTGTACTGAAAAAAGTACACTACGCATGCGTTTAAACGAATAGGAAACCCATTCAACGAAAGAACTTAAAGGTACTTGCAGTGGATCCATCATTGACAACTGTGTGAAGACTGCAGCGATTAGGTAGTTTTTAATTCGAATGAAAATCTATCATAAGCCCAGCCGGGTGATAGCGCATAAAATAAATAATACACAGAAAAAGTTAAGGACAATGGTGGTAATTTTGTTGCGCGCTTTCTAAACTTATTTTAAGTTATCGCCCTCTTCTTTCAACGAAAGTAACAGAATAAGACAAAACACTTTTATTGCTGTCAGATTAGTCTATACGCGACATTTTTATAGAACTTAATCTATCACTCAGAAAATGTTAATTAAAAATAGCACGATTTGACATGTCCGGACTTACTTGAAATGTCTTATGTTCCATCTCTTTTGTTTTTATTTCCTTTGAAAAAGATAGCATGCATCTAAAAAAAGGTTTAGTTTGTGAACAGCAGACTTACCTCCAATGCCTTGTGAACCTAGTCTAATGGTACATTCGCGCCTTTTTGAATGACTGCCTAAAAACAAGTGTGTGTACATGAGTTTTTAAAAACTTGAACATTTAGATGCCTAAACAGATCAGGGTGTTGATTATGTATCTCCGTTGCCAACTCAAAATGGAAAATGTACCTACATCAAATAGCTGTCTAATGACGTCATTCGTGTTTGCTATCTCTATTGTAAGTAGTATTTCTGTTGGTATCTGGAGATAGTAAATATAAAACTCGTCATTTGACAGCTATTTAGTGCACACTTTCCATTTTGAGTTGGCAACTGAGATACACATCACAATCAGCACTCAGGTCTTTATCTGCGCAGGCGCTTTCTTGTTAAATGATTTGTTGGCTTAGCATGTTAAAGAAATGAATTTAATGTAAACTAAAAATTACATTCGACACTATTTAAATATTTTTTCTAAAGACACACAAAGGCGGTCTTAACTTTAATTTGCTATCTTTGACAGAAAAACTTAATGTAAAGAACAATTCATGTTAATTTATCAAAAGGACCTTATGATTTTTATGTACCTACCAGTTAAAGGATTGACTGGATTTGTATTTTATTATTAGTAATATTATAGTTACCTCATATATAGCCATATTATTGTCGTTTACCTTTTGAGTTTTGACCTAATTAAACTACTGGACCGGCCTGAATTGCGATTTTAAGATTTTCAGATTTAGACAGGATTTATATAGCTTTTTTTGTAACAATTGCACTGCAATATTCAGCTGACTCGTTATTTTGTAACCAGTAGGGTTACTCTCGAATCTCGATACCATGCGAATTGAAAATTGGAATCGTTTATGTCACTTTAGGTACTTTTGAACACAGTACTAGCAGATTATTAACAATAAGTTACAAATGAATTCAATTAAACTGACAAAACAATTTATTGTTTACTATTAACAAAATGATAATAATTAGCCACTATTTTGTTCAAGAGTACATAAAATGACATACTCGATTCCAATTTCCAGTATTGCATGAATCGAGCTTCAACAGTAACCCTACAGTTCGTTAGCCAAGGTTGTGTACCTTATTTAAGTACTGGGCTGTGTACCTACCTACTTCAAGTAGTTGCCAAACTGTCTACCTACTTCAAATAGCTACCAGACTGTATCTACCTACTTCAAGTAGGTACATCATACATTTGTCTACAAGTACTGTCATATATACAAAAAACATACCTAGATATGTATGTATGACTACTAGCGGTCATTACATATCTAGGTATGTTACAACTCGTCCGGGTAAGAATGCACCGCCATTCCTGTTTCCATAATGACACTGTTTGGGTACTGTGTTCCATACCGGAGGGAAGGATAATCGGCATGGCATACACATGGCATCCTGACCATAAGACAGTGACGCAAAGTCTATTAAAATCAGAAAAAAAACGTGTTGGAGTAAGGATTAGAAAGAGTAAACTCCGTTGGTTCGATCACCTGGCAAGAATGGCAGATTAAATTATTACAAAATATAAAAAATAAGAATGTGGGTGGTGTAGATACCCAAGGAGACCTAGGTGAACAATCCACGATCAAATCGGGCTTTGTCCGAAACCGGCGCTGTTGTATGAAGAAAGTAATTGGTGTGGAGGAAGCTAGGCTGGTCTGTAGAAAATAGGAATCGTGACATTTGGTACTTAACACTATCTACCTGCCTTTCAAACGACTGCGTAAAGATATGTACGTAATGATATAAAACACATCACTTTATGCAAAGCAATGTGCATACATACTACATAATATTATTATATATACACACATAAAAAGCTTAATTTCTAAGGCATCCAAAGCTTTCGGTCTTTTGATTCGATCTACTAAAGACTTTCGCAATCCAAAAACTCTCAAAATACTATATTGTACCCTAGCTAGAAGTCAGAATATGCTTCACAAATATGGAATCCGTTATACCTATGACGTTTATAAAACCCGGATTGAATCCATTCAAAAAAGATTTACTTATTAAATTTCTTTATCACAGAATTAAAAATTTAGAAGCTTGTAAAATACAACATCTTTTACCATTATCCGCCACGAGAGAGATAAATTATATTACATATATTCTTAATGGCACTGTCGACTGTCCAGAGTTGTTGAGCAGAATATTCTTTAATGTTCCCAATAGATCCGTTCGTAATCCAACTTTGCTATATCTACCTTTGGCTTCTACAAATTATCGAAAAAACACTTTCATTATAAGAGCTACTGATAGTCTTAATAAAGTTAATAGTGATATCGATCCCTTCCACATGAATTTAACTCAAATAAGGCGTAATCTTTCGAACGTGTTTTTTGAAAAGTACTCGTAATTTGAACTCAAATTAATACATTGTACACATTGTGTCTGTTGTTAGTATACTGCTGTCTACTTATGGAAACTCTAAATTGGCTTATTTTGTTACCTTTATTTACATCATCATTTTGTTAAATTGCTGTGAGTTTTCTGAATAAATAAATAAATATCTACATCCATGGACAAATGGTAAAGCGACGAAGGGAGGTATCCCTTGAGAATAATTCTACAAGTAAATAGCGCCATACATTTAGCTTCACGCATTTAGCTAAGCAATGTGCATTGCGTTGTAATAAATCCAGATCACAATTCAATCTTTGGCTTGTCCGTTAAGGCTAGTGTTGCCAACAGCTAAACGGGCTTTCCACCAGATTCATGTTTTAAAACCACCAGAAAACCACTGGACCACAAGAAACGGTCCTTCTGTCTCCTATATCCATAACCACCAAATTTTCCACTAAAAGTTTGTGTTTCGAAATGATAAACTGATAAGTTGTTAAATAATAAAGTGAAAAGAACTATTTTAAAGCAAGGTCA
>NJDC01001187.1:63572-74405 GCA_002245475.1 Calephelis virginiensis
CGGCGGACGTAGAAACTTTAAAGTACCAAGGAACATGAGTAATTAAGGAGGACTTTGGAAGAGACAATTCTGGAATTTAAAAATATGCCGATAAACAAAAGACCGCGACTACCACGTTTTCCTACGCACAGACGTAACATGGCGCTGGTGATGGCTTTAGACTGCATGCTTGACCCATACCTATTGTCTTGCCAAAATCTAGCTGATACACATTCGGTCCTATACTGTGCGGCTATGGCGGCAAGCAGTGTAGCTCGCGTCAGGTTCCCTGAAACTGACCGAGATATACGGCCTACTAATGCTAAGCCAGCATGGCAAGATAGGATTGAACGATGTATCAGCGTAGCTAGAGCCATCATTGGTAAACTTATTTGCTCCAGATCGGGAAACATTCGTCCGAGAGTGATGCGTTATGTGATACAAGCCTTTGCTGGCACAGGTGTAAGAACATCCGATTACATGTCTTGTGTCACAGAACGCATTGACTATCTGAAGCAAAAAGTGTCTGCGTGGGCAAATCGACTTCGCCGTTATAAAGAGCGTGTAAACAGGTATCACCAGAATCGTCTATTTCAAAGTGACCAAAGAAAGGTGTATAGGAGTTGGGAGGAATCCACTACTGACGTAGGTGATGGGCAGGTACCGAATATGAACGAAATGTGTACATTTTGGAAAAGTATTTGATCCGCACCCGTTGCTTATGTTAGTGGTGAGTGGATGAGCATTGTTGAGCGCTCGTGTGAATTATTGCAAAAAATTACAGCTGTTACTATTAAAATTAATGACATAATGGATGCAGTCCATCGGATGCATAATTGGAAAAGTCCGGGACCAGATGGACTGCATAATTTTTGGCTGAAATGGTTGCGTTCTTCACACGCAAGCTTAGCTGCTCAATTCCAAGACGCCAACGAATCTAGATCTCTCCCATTTTTTATGACAACAGGAATCACCCTTTTGCTCCATAAATCAGGCAGTACCACGGATCCTAAAAACTTTAGACCCATTACGTGCCTACCTACACTGTATAAATTACTTACATCTATTTTGACCTTAAAATTAAATAAACACTTTTATGCAAATAATATTTTAGATCCTGCTCAAAATGGATGTAGGGTTGGGTCTCGTGGTATTAAGGAGCTACTCCTCATTGACATGGCTATTAACCAACAGGTTCGCAAAAACCGTAAAGGTCTCTCCACCGCCTGGATTGACTATAAAAAGGCTTACGATTCGGTACCGCATACGTGGTTGTAACGAGTGTTGGAACTATACAAAGTTGATACAGTTCTAAGCTCGTTTCTAGTTGCATGTATGTGACAGTGGACCACAGCCCTTTGTCTTCCAGGAGGTGGAAGGAGTCTTTGCACTTCCGAACCCATAAGGATTGAGCGGGGCATTTTTCAGGGTGACAGCTTGAGTCCATTATGGTTTTGTCTGGCTTTCCTTTGAGTCCTTTAAGTACATTAATCCTTTTATTTTATTTAATAAAATACTTTGAGTACATTACTAAGGGATTTTAAGCTAGGTTATCGGTTGCGTAGAGGGGGTGAGACTATTTGTCATCTTTTGTACATGGATGATCTCAAGTTGTTTGCATCAAATAAACCAGACTTGTTGTCACTACTTGATGCAACACATACATTTAGTAGTGACATTAGGATGGAGTTTGGCGTAGATAAATGTGCGGTTGTACATGTGCAGAAGGGAAAAGTTGTACATAACGACTATTTACAACTTTCAGAGACAATATCTCTCAGATCGCTCTCCGAAACCGAAACTTACAAATATCTTGGTATGCCAGAGGGTCTAGGTATACTTGATCGGGACGTTAAAACAGCTGGTGATAGAACGTTTCTTTGTGTACGTTTCCCGTAGATATCAAAATAAATGAAAGATTAAATTACACTGTAAGACTATAATTTCCAATCTTAAGTGGAGTAACTAATTAAATTAAATATGTATGAGGGGTGAGATATGCGCGGTACGCTTAAAGACCTAAATGCGAACTAAAAAGTATATTATATGTAAAACATACGATGCGCGTAAAAATGATGACAATTAAAATTGTTCGAGCGCAGCTCGTACATGCTCCCGAGCGCAAAAGATGAAGTTAGTAACGATGGTTCCCATGATATTAAAATTAACAAGATTAAAACAATTTTTATTTTTTCTTAATTCTAACATGCCCCAATGGTTTTGTTAATTATGGTTTTATAAAATGAAAGGCATTTATAATAACAACTAACTTTAGTACCTAACAAATTAGACTTAATTTCTATTACTGTTTAAATTCACTTCAATTGACCGAAAACTGATCGAAGTGGCAACCGGCGACACACTTCGATCTAATTTAGACACCGGCGCGCTCTCTACTCTATCACTATCACTCTCACTATTAACTTGTTTAGATATTTCTTTAACACTTAACTTTGAACACTTGACACTAGCACTAGGAAAAGCCGGCTGCGGTGCCACAGCAGCTGCCTGCGCCGCTGGTGAAACCTCTCCCACCGGCAAAACCTCCTCCACCTGCGGCTTTCTCTGTTTTCCTCGACGTAATTTTCTCAATAAGAGTATAGTGCATATCACTATTATGATCACCATTATACCATAAATAAGAGTATAATGATGGATATCATGATAAGAAACCTGAGGTGCTAAGGGTTCGCTCTGTTTCATAATTTCTATTTTTTCTTTCAAGGCCCGCAGCTCGTTCTGGTGATCAACTAACTCTGACGAGTGGGAGAGTGGCTCGGAAAAACTGGGAATTGTTAAATTAACTATATGATTAATAGACGGTATTTCTGGTAATTCCAAGCTCGAACTAATATTGATCTTGCTAGTAAAAGTTTGACTTTGCGAATACATGAAGAAGTCAGCTGATTTCATCATACATCCTTCGATTATAGTAAAAAGGCCGGCTCGGGTCATTTGCACAGCGGTAAAACGATCTCCACATAGTAGTTTCAAATGACACACGTCACAACAATAAAAGAAATCGAGGGTATTCTGAGAGAACAGAATAAGTGCATGATTCGTCAATTATGAGAAAACAGCACTAAAGTTTTGCAAAATCATGGATTAATTTTGAAACGTAGTAACAATATAATATCAAACTCTTTAATTAGTATAGTTATTCAAGATGTTCTCAATACATTTATTTTGAATAGTTGCCTATTAAAACGAAGATAACAGGGAAATTATGCACAAAGGTAATGCAGTTATTCGGTTTTACTTCAAATTCGTAAATATTCTGTAAATTCCTATAAAGGCCAAGTTTTAATACCTGACATACCAAGGACGTGTTATTTGTATAGTAGTGACCCAGATTAAATTAAATTAACAACAATTATACTACACGTCAGGCAGGTATTTTCAAAATTGTTTAAAATTATCTGCTTTTACCTGGAAATAATTTAAAAATTACTGTGTTGGAAAAACAAATAAATGATTTATGGTTGTATTTATTTATTTTTTTATGTTGTTTGAGAATTTATTTCGTTGCAGATTTAAGATACAATGTATATTAACAAAAGTAAGATAATAAAATAATCCAAATCTCATTACTTCCTCACTATACGAAACATTCTATTCTTTAGATTTTACAGGAACACGTCTAGAATTAGTCTTTAAATTCCTATACCAAGGTTCTAGTTCTTCCGGTATTACTTTTTTTTAATCAAATTCAATAAATCCTTCTTCTTCTCTTCCGACATTGGTAATGATTCTTTATATATTTTCTTTAAATTTTCTGGAAACTCATTCCTTTCATGTGTTTTTGATCGTCTATTTTTTTTTCTTAGCCGTTAACGTAAAGAAAATTATCACTCATGTCATAGTTAAAATAAATCTTTTTCTCTCCGTTAACAAACTTCAGTTGCTATATTTTAAGCCACTGCACTTTATTATGTTTATTGTCATTGTCTTTATTTTTAATTATTTTATACGCAAAGTCCTTAAGATCATAAAACTCATGATATTTAAATTCTTTTGTTTGCTAAGGCTCTTTGACTACCCTTTTACCATTGAAGAGATGTACTCTTCTGCGCCTTGCGCGTTGGCAAATCAAATCCAATCTTGCATAGAATATACTGAAGCTCCTTTCTTTTGCGATTCAATAGCACTGTGCATAGAATCTGCTTCCATGTTTGTATACCCAGATTCCAAAATTTTTTGTTCAATAACCTTTAGATAACCAATTTTCTGAACAGCCCATAAAAGCAATGCCGCTACATATTGGTTCCGGTTTTGACCTGAGCAGGTATCAGGAAACAGACTGATTTCTGTAACGTTCGAGGGCACACAGTTTGATAGATAGTGGAGTAAAATGGTTCCGATTTCACAATTCCCTTTTTTACCATTCAGTTCGAACCATAAAAAAACAGTAAGCATTATTATTAGACATGCTTCATAAATAGTAAGGTTAAAAACGCACAGCTTCCTCCAATAATACAAAAGGCTAACGTTACATTGAGGTATCTGAAGTACAGCCTGTAAGTCGAATGAAACTGACATAAAATTAGGATTTTTATTTGCTGTGTCCTTATCTATCTCTTTCTTCTCATTACATTTCTTCTTTCTCTGCATACGTTATTTCTAATAATACTTTTTTTTTCCTTGTCAGCATTTTCGTAATTGGTGCAAACGGAACATTGGTCTTTTTTTGGCACAAAAAAGTTCAAGTTGTATTCTGTTGAAAAAATTCTTCGATGTGTGAGTTCATTGGCTGCTTCTTGGTTTTTTTCTTGGCATAACTCTTTATACAATGTGTACATTTTTCTTATTTTCACGAAGAAATTCACTCCGCCTAGAGACACTAAAAGTGGTAATAGTGCGTCGCCAACCTAAGGCCGGTGTGTTAAGCATCGAACAAAAATATGTTTACCGCCTATCATAACTTCCGAACCGGAACACGTCAACGGCAAGCATTGACGTTATTGCGGCAGGAATAGGTAAAGCAGTGGTACCAAAACTCTACCACCTAGTAGGATGTCACGGTGCTAGTGATGGTAAGCCTATACTCGCCTTTTACGAGATGCCTGGCAAGAAGGCAGAATATAGTCTATTCCACAAAAGAGCCCGGACCAATACACGGTGAATCTAATTTAAGCTCCAAATAGCACACAAACAAATAATTTTTGATTACTTTTTTATTTATTGTTTATTATTTTATTTAGTAAATTAACTACTTATTAAAACGTGTAATTCAGGAGACTGATCAAAAATAAGTATGATTATATTATGATTTAATTAATATTAATTTTATTATTCGATTCTCTAAATGTAGTTAATATGCTTTAATCAAAAGAGTAATCAAAAAAAGTAATCAAAATTACGATTACAAACTAATAATAATTAATCACCGACACGATTACTTTCTTGATTCATTTCTGTAATCTGTAATCATGATTGAAGACTACAAAATGTAATCGCAATCCTTAATCATTAATCTAGATTACATTTTGCCCAACTCTGCGCCAAACTAGTGTCGCGCCTCATTCAGTGATACTTACAAAATCGGTATCTCGGTATGGGCAAATTAAAAACGTAAGCAAGGAGAACGGACTAAAATAAGCACATCTGTTATTGGTATAAAAGAGTTGTCATTGTAGTGTTATAACTTGTAATATGCAACATAGAATAAAATCACTTATTTTGTTCTACTTGTCAATAAAATCAAGAAGATATGCAAATCATTACAATGAGATTCGAATAAAAGACGTTATATTCATTTCTATGTAAATAAAAATAATAAATACATAGTTGTTTATTAGTGAAGGAGGACAAATGCTTTTATTTTGTTGTCTATGTATTTTATTTTTAATATTGCATATTATGATACCTTATTACTTTTTACTATAAAAATTTGAAGAAATCATGTCAGATAACTGTTTTACAAAGACATTAAAAACGTTATGAAAGCTTTTGCAGATATACGGTTTTTATAGAAAAAAAATACAAAAAAAATAGACATGGCCAAGTTTGTTACTCATTTTTTGAAAAGTTTGCACTTATTCTGTTCTCGCAGAATACCCTCGAAATATTTATTTATTTTACTTAATGATATCCATTGGTTTTGGCATGGGCTAGCGGTTATTTTACACTGTCTGGTATTTAGTTGGGTTTCACAAAAGGCTTGATCGTCCTTAATATTATATATAGGCTTATTTATATGACAAAAAAGGGTATTTGATATTTGATGCAAGCATGACCTTGCAATATCTTCTTCTGTTAACTGAATTAAATGGTCTTTATGCAAGTTTATAGCGGCGTAACTTGACACGGGTACTATGCTTATAGCTTTGCCTTCGGACTGGAAAGGTACGGCTATGAGCCTAAAAATTTCAAACCCGTCTCTGCCTATTAAAGGTATTCGGATTTCAAATAATAAATAATTACTCAGCAGTCTTGCCTTTACTTCCAGTAAATTATAAATATCTGATATTTTCATATTTTCTATAGGGGTTGATAGATCTTTAGGTAACTGCCCCGCTATGATGTTTAGCTCTTTTCTCAACTGAGCGGGACCTATAAAATGAAAGTTCAGTTTGCCATTATAAAGATTCGTGAGCGTATCCATTATAGTTTCTTGCATACTTTGCAAACTAAATAAAATATTATTCGCCGCCATTGCGTTCGCAAAGAAATCGTTAAAGAGTGTCATATTCTGTAAATCACTTGTAGCCTTGTTAATGGAGTTTTCTAAGTTACCTACTTAATCTTTGATTTATTATTTTGTGTTGTTTGTCCATTATATTTTCAGTGCGCTTCAACAAATTAAATTCCGCTTCAACAATCGACGTTTGATTTTTCCATAATAATGCTAAATGGTTCTGGTTCTCTCTAAGGATATTAATATCTTTCTCATACTTTTCTGCAAAACGTTCATCTAAGACACCGAACAGGTTGTTTGCTAGATATCCGACACCATTGATAAGGCCGCGCCGGCGCCTAACCCGGGCGCTTTCTTGTCGATACATTAGAATGAGATTGTTATGTTTTAATTCTGAGAACTCGTGCTGTAACTGTAACATTACCCCGTCATAATTTACTTGTGTCCTTACACAGGTGTTCTCAAGAAATTTGATATATTGACTCGCCGCCGTATTACCTTGTTGATATGGGTTCATATCGTAATAGACAATAAGTCGCCATTCGTCTCGGATAATATGCATATTAGTAACACTATCGATATAAAGACTTTTATGGATTGGCAAAGGGCTGATCTTGTAATATGCAGCATGTGATGCTGATATAATAGTCATAAAGAATAATAATATTGACATACAGAGAGAAACTAAATTTGATGTTTTCTTGTGTCTTCGACGCTCAACTGGAATATCTGGCACCTCCTCTGGTAAATTTGGTTTATATTGAACTGTTGATTGTGAATTATGACTATTTTCGTTCACGGGTAAAATACAAAGCTTTACAATGGGGCGCTGCAAAAAACCCTTCATAGTTTTAGGAGTTACAACTCTCACTAAACCGTCTATCCCAGGGTGCAGTTTTACAACTCGGCCTAGTGACCATTTTCCGGGAGGAAGATTGTCATCCTTAATGATGACAATATCATTGATCTTAATATTTTCCTTAGGCTGCTTCCACTTACTTCTTGTTATTAAGGTCGTAAGATATTCCTTACGCCAACGACTCCATATATCATTAAAAAATTTCTGTGTTAGATGCCATCTTGTTCGTAAATCTTTTTCGGTGTCATATATATTTAACACGGGTCCACTTGCCAAAAAATGAGACGGAGTTAGGAAATTTAAGTCGTCAGGGTCTTCTGTGAGAGGACAAAGTGGGCGAGAATTTAAACATCCCTCTAATTGACTTAATAACGTCGTAAACTCTTCAAACGTAAGGTTCTGGCTACCTAGTACTCGTCTTAGGTGATATTTCAGACTTTTGACTGCAGCCTCCCAGAGGCCGCCAGCCGAAGGCCATGATGGTGCATTAAAATGCCACTTTATGCTCATTTTACCTAACTCTATCATAAGTTCATCATTCATGGTTTCTTTGATCTCCTCTAATTGTTGTCTTTAAACCTTGTCAGCACCGATAAAGTTTTTACCCTGGTCGCTGTAGATATGACCTGGTACGCCCCTTCTGGCCGCTATTTGGCGTAACGCCGCGAGGAATGCTGACGTGAGATCGGAAACTAGCTCTAAGTGTACGGCTTTGGTTGCCATACATACGAAAACTGCTACGTATCCCTTTGTGGTTTTTATACCACGACCCTTATTGGCCTTAATTGTTACGTAACCTGTGTAGTCAAGACCACAGTGATAAAACGGACGTGACGGATTTGTACGTGCTGATGCTATTTCACCCATCAGCTGTCGCTCCAGGATTGGACTGTGCTTTCTACACTGGACACACATGCGAATACGTTTTTTAGTGGCGTTGTTTCCACCGATAATCCAGTATTTACGTCGAGTAAATGCGGTAGTCAACCGCGCTCCTCCATGGAAGGTAAGTTTATGAGCTTCGTCAATGATTAGGTCCACCAATCTCGTATTATTAGGGATGATAATCGGATGTTTCATATCGAAATCTACGTTCACATGTTTTAATCTACCGCCAACATGTAAAATACCGTTTTCATCCAATATCGGATTTAAATTAATAATTTTACTTGAGGTACTAATACTTTTGTTTTCTTTTAGACGCTTAATTTCTTCATGGAATATTTCTTCCTGAAAATACTTAACTATCAGATTCTTGGCTTGCTTCAACTCTTCTATTTTTAAATAACTACACTTTTCGCTTTTATTAGTAAATCTTAATACCCATGCCAATATCCTTACGGTTTTCATTATACATTATGTTTCTCAACCAATTGCTTAATAATATCATCATCACTTGACAGCACAGCGTTCACCTGCTTAACCTTTTTCGTATCTTCATTAGTGAAATACGTTTTTTGATTTTCCTTTTCTGGTACATATGTAGCTAACCAACAGGGTGCATCCCACCACAACTTGTGTTCCTTAAGTTGAGAAGCGGTGAGACCTCTACTTGCGCAGTCAGCAGGATTTTCCTTGGAAGTTACATATCTCCAACAGTCTGCGGGCAGTAATTTTACAATTTGTTTTACTTGATTGGCGACAAAAGGCTTCCAGCGGCTTATATCGCCGTTAAGCCAACCAAGCACCACCATAGAGTCCGTCCAACCATAAATCTTAATATTATAGTTGTCAAGGCATTTCTTAATCTTAGTCATTAACTTTACTAATAAAACTGCTCCACACAGCTCCAGGTGCGGAAGGGAGATGGTTTTGCTTGAAGGTACCAGTCGTGTTTTTCCCGCAACTAGCACTACCGAAGTTGATGTGCTCTTATCACCAACTTTAAGGTACACAACAGCCGCGTAAGCCTTAATAGAAGCGTCGCAAAAGCCATGTAGTTCGATATCAACTGCACGACCCGTTCGATACCGTCTCGGAATTGAGCACTCATTAATTTCATTCAGATCAACCTTAAACTACTCCCATTTGTTTAATATGTTGGAAGGTAACTGATCGTCCCATCCTAACTTAGTCTTCCATACATCTTGAAGTATAATTTTCATACTTGTGGTTACAGGTGACAGCCAACCTAACGGATCGAATAGTTTCGAGATGTCGGGTAGAAGCGATCTCTTAGTAGACCTTGCAGTTGACACGGGTAGTTGTAATTTAAAACGGAAGTTATCTTCTTCCGGGTTCCATCTGAGACCTAACGTTTTTAAACACTCCTCATGCTTGAAGTCAAATTCCTGTTCCGAGTTGTCACTACTAACTCCTTCTAATAATGAACGTAAATTAGATCTCCATTTTCTTATATTAAAGCCTCCAGATTTTAATAAACCTATTAGGTCCAACTGCAGGTTTCTGGCTTCCTGAGGTGTGTGAGAACCGTGTAGTAAGTCGTCCATATAAAATGAACTTTCTAACACTTCTGGAGCTTGCCTTCTGAATAATTGTAACGTTCATCCTTTGCCAACTGCCTTAACGTCATAATAGCTAAAAACGGTGCCGCCTTCGTACCATACGTCACTGTAGCTGATACTCTTGTAACTTATCCGATGAACTATTTCTCCAAAAAGTTTTTTGTAAACATTGATCTGCGGGGTGCAGCCAAATCATCCTAAACATTTTCTCTACGTCAGCTGTATAAGCAAAAGGATACTGTCTCCACTTTATTATAAGACTTTGAAGGTCATGTTGTAAATTTGGCCCCCTAAACATTACATCGTTCAAACTCATTCCAGTTGATGTTAGTGATGAAGCATTGAACACGACTCGTAGCTTTGTAGTAGTGGAGTCTTCACGACGCACACAATGATGCGGTAAATAGCAGTCGGGTTTCAAATTACCACTGGCGGTTACCTTGTGTCCTAAAGATAAATATTCATTCATAAATAAGGCATATGATCTAAACATATCCGGTTGCTTGAAGAATTTTCGCTCTAACTGATAAAATTGGGCAGCAGCCTTCGTTTTTGATTCGCCTATCCTTTCTTCCCATCCAGGTTTTAATGGCATCCTAACTTCATACCGTCCATCTTCTCTCCTAGTTGTGGTTTCTTGGTAAAATTTTAAACAATACTCGTCCTCTACCGATAACTCCGAAGACTCCGCAATGTCCTCTATGTCCCAAAATTTTTGTATTTCCTTAATATTATTTATAATAACATTACATTGAAATGTTTTAACATTACCACTTAATATCCAGCTAAGTCGAATCTGTTGCGCGGTTGGTTGCCTCTCCTCTGCAAACGCCATCCTTTAAAATACTAGAATAAACGTCGGCTCCTAATAATAAATCAACCGGGCGACTGAT
>NJDC01001188.1:6773-30832 GCA_002245475.1 Calephelis virginiensis
ATATTTTAAATAGAGATTTAAATATTTTGTATATACCTTTAAGCGAGATCTTTTATTACCTTCAATGTTTAAGAAGACGCTTGACCAAATGTATAATTGTTAGACGCGTCTAAACAGCTTTTAAATTTGTTTAACGGCGTTTTTTATAGACTATGGGTTTACTTAATGAAAAATAATCACCACTGCCCCTGTTGGTCCGGGCTCCTTCCTGCCAGGCAGCTCGTAAAAAGAATGCATAAGTTTAATGTCACTAACACCGTGACATCCTACTAGGTGGTAGAGTTTTGCAGAGACTCGCCCGGATTGGTACCACCGCCTTACCTATTCCTGCGGCCATAATGTCTCGCTTGCCGTTGACGTGTTTCGGTTCGGAGAGCAAGGTAGCCGGTAAACTTACTTTTGCTCGAGGCCTAATCCTGGACTCAGGTTGGCAACGCACCATTACCATCTTTAGTGTCTCTAGGAGGCGTGAATTTCTTACCATCAGGAAATTTATCTACTTGTTTGCCTTCCATTATTATAAAAAAAAACTAAAAATTGTATTAACCCTTCTTCTAAAAATCTCTATGTCCAAGCTACTTAGAAGTATACTTTAAGGGAGGCTGTTCCATACTAACTATCAATATTTGTCTAAAGAATGTTCGTGCAAATCTAACAGTCGTATATGGCCATACGTCATGATAGTATGGGCAGAAAACCTCTTTCCATCTACAGTAATTTAAAACTTTCTACACAATAGAACAAAAAAAATGTATATCAATTAAACATGAAAATTCAAAGACGAAGTCACGTTTATTTTTTTCAACAATGTGCTCGTTATTTTTAACAGTTTTGACAAAATAAAAAAAAATCCTGTACTTTAAATAAATTTCTACACTTTTAAATGTTGACAGAACGTCGACCACAGTGTTGATATTAATTATCTTTTGCATTTGATAAGGTTTAAATTGAGGATAAATTCATTTGTTTATTAAAACTTATTTGTAAGTTATCTTAAAGTGATATACGTTCGACGAGCTCAATGCAATTAACTGCTGGTTTTACCAGCAAATTTTTAGGCTAACAGAATATGTTATTAGTTAGTTCTAATATTAAGGTTATTTACGACATCACAAAATGTAGGCGCTTTGTAATCTTGAAAAAGTAAGCAAATGGCAAATACATATGATGATAAACCTAATCATAAGTTATATTACTTTATGGCGTTCTTAATTTCTACATTTTAACTTAGAAATAGCACTCTTAATCCTCGTTAACCTTTGCGCATGTTGCAAACCTTACCTTGCAATACTTAATGTAAAATATCTTCACGCCGAAATGTAGGCAGAGACACAATCAGGGCACCCACGACTAGCGAAAGACACTAAGTCCCACAATGTGGTAGGTGGCAAGCCTATCGCCAACCGGGCACAAATCCAATCCCGAGCAACATTTTTTTATTAGAAAATTGGTAAAACCAAATTTCCTTTTTGTTGCCCGACCCAGGAACCGAACCCGGGACCTCATGCAGTCAAGTCTAATACCTGAACCGCTAGACCACAGAAGCGAAAATATTTGGAAGAAAAAACCATTAACCAATGTGTCAGGAAAAAGAAATTAAAATTTATCATTCACATACATTCTAAATATTCACCTAGACTGCACAACACGTAGCAGGGTCTCTCCAGCAGCAGCAGCAGCAGCAGTCTATCCCATATTCCGCCAAAATGTTCCAAAATTCCTTACGTACAACTTTAGCAAACGCTTTTTAGGATCCACAAAACCGCAGAAAACCAGAGTAGTAGTAGTAGTAGAGTGTAGGCCATATGTACAGTAAAATGATTCTCCATTATGATACGGAGCGAAAAACCCTGTGATCTGTACCTCCTCTTCCAGAGCTGAATCCACCTTGAGCCTCCCACAATATTCACATACACTTTTGATGCTCAACTGGTCCTACTGATCCTACTGATGGCCATGTAACTGGTGCAGTCCATGCATGAACCCATATCTTTATACAGAAGCACGATGACCGCATGCTTCCAGTCTTTGGGTATTCTATCGGCTCTCCAACATTTGTTATATAGGACCCAGAATCTCGGACGGCAGGACCCCCAAGCTTGTTCATCTCAGCTTTAAAAAAAGAAAATTAAATTAGAATATATTTATTTCAGTAAAAAACATTAACATAATTAGCATGGTGTGGAGCTGTTACCACATCTACTTCCGCCGTTTGCATTTCATGGTTGTAATCGCCCATTCAACTTCTTCCATCATGACACTATCTCATGCGTCAGCTATTTCTGAGTCATTTAAGCACTCAGATCCAGCGCCAGCATCCTGGGCATATTCATACTTATCTCCACAAACACGCACTCGCAAACGCCTCCACAACTTTTAATTTTGAATATTACTTCACCTGCCATATCAATTTGACAGAATCCATCTCATTTAACCATTTTTATGCCAACGAACATTGCTTGTCATTGTGTTCTGATTCTGGCGTCATGATTAACAACAAACCATACAAATCTTCACGTCTTTATAAGCGAAGTGTATTCCTTAAATATATTTTATCTGTACACATGATGACCTTTTTACATTCACAAAAAATAACGAGCTTTCAATTTTTTGTGTTGGTCCGGGCTCCTATGCAGAATAGACCATCTGGCTTCCTGCCAGGCACCTCGTAAAAGGCTAGTATAGGCTTACCGTCACTAATACCTTGCCTTCCTACTAGGAGGTAGAGTTTCCAAGCGACTCGCCCGGATTAGTACCACCGCCTTACCTATTTCTGCCGCCGTAACGTTATGACGTGTTCCGGTTCGGAGGGTAAGGTAGCCGGTAAACTAGGCGACGTGAATTTCTTACTATTAGGAAATCCGTCTGTTTGTTTGCCTTCCAATATTGTAAAAAAAAACATACAGACGCAAACTACCGGGTTAAAATCTAGTTAACATCGTAACTTACTGACGAAAAGCAACGACGTAATTTATTTGCGTACATTTTTATTTGTAATTCACAAACGCCATTACCTTGACTTATTATATCGCTGATATGGAAAAGTACTGCCAGTTTGATTGTGTACAACGAACCGTATTTTTACGATCGTTAAATTTTATTAAAGTAGATAAAAACGGATGTATTAATATAGGTTTGATGTAAAGTAGGTTTTATCATGAAAATAGTTTGACAAATAATTGAATGATATACTCGTATATTCAATAAAATAACCTAATAATGGTTCGGTCATGTGGAAATAACGTCAGATGAAAGATTGACAAAGCAGATAAATGCATGCGAATGTTAATGGATGGAGGTACCTACCCGGGGAGACCAAGGTTGACATTTCACGATCAGATCCGATGGTGGTGAAAAGTCTCCGATACTGGCGGGTTTGTATAAAAAGGGTAATGAATGTGAAGGAAGCCAGACAGACTTGTCAAAATCGTGAGCTTTGGCACTCGATACTTTCTGACTACGACGTAAGGGACTTGGTGTGAAAATATGTATGCATGTGTGCATGTATATATGTTTGTACCCTAATAATGCTTAGGACGGTTGACCTTTAGTCAACTTTATAATCGAATGAAAGTTTTCAAGGAAGAATGTCGGGAAGTGAGTTCTTTTAGCTTTATTAAGGTGTAGCAGGTACTTACACCATAAAGCTAAAAGAACTATAGAGTTATCCTGTCATTCAAAAGAGCTCTGGCCCAAAGGCATTATATATACTCCATTAAAAAATCATAAGGATGCCTCTACGATTAGCAACCACCAATAAGACTTGGGGGTTTTTGAAATTTGTTCTACTTTAAATTTGGCAAAGGCACGTCCAATAGGTCCAATACTTTTTTTATGACTTTGGAAGGCAAACAAGCAGACGGATTTCCTGGTGGTAAGAAGCCTAAGGCAGAGACGTTAGGCCTCGAGCAAAAGTAAGTTGACCGGCTACCTTATCCTCTTGACCGGAACACGTCAACGGCAAGCTATGACGATATGGCGGCAGGTATAGATAAGGCGGTGGTACCAATCCAGGCGAGTCGCTGCGAAACTACCGCCTAGTCAAATGTCACGGTGTTAGTGACGGTAAATCTATGCTCGCCTTTTACGAGCTGCCTGGCAGGGAGGAAGATAGTCTATTCTACAAAGAAGCCTGGACCTACACGAGGAAAGTATTTATGTTTTTCTATTTTAATATCTGAACTCTGTTTTACCCTCCTGTGTTGGTTCGGGTGTCCTATGTACCTTCCTGCCAGGCAAATCGTCACAGGTGAGCAAAACTAAAAATAAGTTGGTGATGTTAGCGAAGTGCCATTCTGCATCTTACCCGGGTAGGGGTCCATTGCTTCATTCATTCCTGCACCCATAATGACCATCATTGCGGTTCAGAAGGTATGTACTTTGTTTTTATCAAAATAGCAGTAGGTAGGTACTTTATGAGTGACCACTGGAAAAGTAATACTTTACAAAACCTGAAAATATATATTACCTGTGGCATTAATGAACAAAAAATGTTGTACAAAATATTTAAGAGTAGAATAATTATAAACATATAAAAATGAATACTAATTTTAATAATTTTTTATCTTAACCGTTATTTCACGGTAAATACTTTAAATGTTTCATTGTGAAACATTCATATGACTGTTACATGTTTCATAAGATTCATAAGAATAATTAAGCCTAAAATTTACATTGAAAATTCTCACATTACAGTAGCTTTATAGATTTTTTAATTAATTCAACATGTTATGTTTGGCTTTGAACTTATTAAAAAAGCAATTTGTAAGCAATTATTTTTAATTATAGCCCCGGTCTAGTGGTTCGGTGTTGGTGTTGACTATATGATGTCCCGAGTTCAACTTCCAAGTGTGACAAGACAAGCCCAGAATTGGATAAGTGCCCAATGGGCGGTAAGTTTATCCAGTTTCACATTGTGGGACTATGAGTAGATACCTTTGGTTAATCGTGAACACAGTGACTATACCGTTGTGCTGTCTACCTCTTCCAGGATATGACAAGAAAATACCTACCTACTTACAATTATATAAATATCTACCACGGGAAGTATATGGACGTAAGATACTTATATTAAGACGTGTCCTCCGCCATGACCGACAGAATAGGCTGACAGTTTATATATTTACACTTACAGTTAAATTTAGTAAACTGATGTTTAAAACATTCTAAGCGTTACTCGAAGTGGGTTAGTCAGATAGTTCAGGAGCTCTTCTAATATAGGTGGCAACAGTTTCCATGCAGGAACGGACCCAACAATCACATTCATTCAGGGTAGGATGCGTCATATTTTGCAATTTTGTAGTAACAGTTACATTAGTTATAAAAAATGAATAAAGCATCTTCATTCACTGAATGAATGACGAAAGACCTGGGTGCTGATTATGTATCTCAGTTGCCAACTCAAAATGGAAAAATGTAAATCAAATAGCTGTCAAATGACGTCATTTGTGTTTGCTATCTCTATTGTATTTCTGTTGGACACTGGTTGGCAACTGAGATACATAATCAGTACCCTGCTCGCCGTTACAAATCGATCTACCAGCTTGTATTGCCTTTATTTCTTAAAAAAAGTAGATATTACAACTCAACAAAATTTACTTCGCTAGTAGGTAGATATGACGTGTGTAATCTTGCAACTAGTTTTCAAGATTAACGCGCAGTCCGCACGTAAGCGAGCGCGCCAAAATGTTCATGCATGATTACTCAGATAAAAAAAAAACATTCTGCGTCAAACTTCAATAACATTATGCCTACGTCATAACTCACTATATTTATGGCAAATGGGGCGAAACCATAATCAATGATGTCACAATTCCCGTAAAATATTTGACGTCAAACAATATCAAGGGCCTGTTATTTAATATTGAAGTAACGAACTTATAAAAACTTATTGATGTGCGTAAGTTTCATCATCATCATAATCGTCATCAGCCGGAGGACGTCTATTGGACATAGGCCTCCCTCAAAGAGCTCCACAAGTCATGGTCACTAGCCGCTTGTATGATGTATCCAGCGACTCCCCGCTACTTTGACCAGTAGGGTTACTCTCCAAACACGATTTCATGGAAATTGGAAATTTGAATCGAATTTGCCATTTTAGGTACTCTGGAACACAGTAATAAAGGATGATTAACATTTAGTTACAACAAAATTCAATGAATCGGATAAAATCATCTATTGTTTATTATTAATTAAACTTTAATGATTCGCTAGTATTGTATTGAAGAGTACCTAAAGTGCAAGATCCGATTCCAATTTCCAATATTGCATTAATCGAGATTCAAGAGTAACCCTAATGATCATCAGTCCACTGAGTGGGAGGTCGTCCAACACTACGCCCTCCGGTGCGGGGACGCCACTCGAGAATCTTTTTTCCCAAGCGGTTGTCGGTTCTGCGAGCAATGTGGCCTGCGTAAGTTAATATTAGGTTAATTTTCGGTCACTTCCTAGAAGGGCGTGTATTTAAATTAAATTTGCATCACAATAATGAAGAGTAAAATTCTTGTGAAATGTTCTAAGCTGTACTCTCAGACCAATAAATAAGTACTTTATTGGTTTGAGGCTGTACTATTAGGGGCCATCCATAAATTACGTCACGCGAATTTTAGAAATTTTCGACCCTCCCCCCTCCTTGTCACAGGGTGTCACATTTTTAGAACCCCGTCCCCCCTAATGTGACGTCACACATTTTTCAAACTTATGCATGTACCTATCTAAAAATAATGAAAAAATACAGTTATTTTAATTTTTTACTTATTTTTATAAAATGATATTTAATAAAATCAATTTAAAGTCGAATATTTCTATCTGATAACAAATAGAATAACAAATAGTAAGGAAACAATAAGCAACTAATTAATTACTAAAGCTCGTAAATTTTAGTGTCTCACTTGCATTGCAACATGGCTCTAGGAATCAAATGTTGTTACGGAAGAGATAATCTTACAGCGAGAGTTCGAAATTATTAATAAATAATATAGATTAAGAATTATCTGTTTAAAGTTTTTTGTTCACATATAAATTTCGTGTTCTAGTATTTTATAATTTGACGTCACAAGGCTTTCGATTCCCCCTCTGCTCCTTGTCACATAATGTCACATTAAGATGATACCCTCCCCCCCCCCATTAACGTGTGACGTAATCTATGGATGGCCCCTTATTACCTGTTTATGCTATAGTCTAGTATTACTTATTAGTAATAATCGAACATTTTTAGTAGGGTGGTAGTTATAAAATATCATATCATGATTTTGAATTGAAGTAGAAAATCATTGCGTCTGTTAAGTCGTAAAGCTTTATAGGTCAAACAGAAGCTGGATTTCAAAAAATGTGATTTCTATTCGGGCCAATGAGAAATATTTATCACCAGTAATACAGAAATCACTCGATGATAGTTCAAAAGTAATTGAAATTATTAGTAAATAATTAAAATTCCACTGGTAAACTGTGTTATATACCTACTCCTAATCCTACTATCCTATTAATATTATAAATGCGAAAGTTTGTATGTTTGTTTGTTTGTTACTCCTTCATGAAAAAACTGCTGAACCGATATGAAATTTGGCACACACATAAATTCTGAAAAATATATAAAGAATTGATGCTCAAAACGTGAGAGTCATTGAATGAAATAAAACCTGAAAGCCTAAAGATGGACAAAAATGTACCTATGAAATATGACAGCTGGCTTACTGGCTCTATAACTTGACTTCTTTGAATTATAAAGAGGGCAAACACAGCAAAATACACCATAAAAGATATATTTGCGTCTCTGTGTGTGTTTTTTTTCCAATTTTACCGAGTTTCTTAAAATTTCTAATAAAAAAAAGTTTCCCGCGAGTGAATTTGTGCCCGGTTGGCGATAGGCTTGCCACTTTCACATTGTGGGACTTTAGTGCCTTCGGCTAGTCGTGGGTTCCCTGGTTGTGACTCTTCCTACCTCTTCGGGGATTTGGGCTTGAAATACTTTTTTATAATTCCCAATTATTAGGTCGTCAACATAATTATAATTTGTATACAAATATGTATAATTCAAAAACCACTTGTTGGATATGCGTACATGCCTAACTAAATCGAGGTTCGGGTTCGATTCCCGACGGGGACAGAAATTTGTGTGATGAACATTTAGATGTCTGCATTTCCGGGTCTGGGTGCTTATCAAATTTATTCTGGTATATATTTGAGTATTTCTATGTATTAGTATCGTTGACTAACACCCATAACACAAGCATATAATTTGCTTACTTTGAGGTTAGATTCAATTTGTGTGACCTGTGCAGGAATATTTTGTTATTCATTTTTTTATACATTCGCTGATTGACTGCAAATCGACTGCACTCCAAAAAAAAAACTAGAACGCAACAATTTTATTGATAGAAGACAAAAAATAGAAATAATTTCCACCACCAATAAACACCACAAGTGTTAAGGGTGCGTTGTTGACCTGATACTGGGCTATTAATTCTTGCGTGAGCATATGCCCTTCGGGCTTTTACCTTAAATTGGAACTCGACTATAAGAGTATGTTGTGAAGTAATGTATTGATGATAACAACAAAAGTATAAAATAAGGTGTCCCACAGAGTGATAGTTTATTCAATTTTTTTTATTGCTGTAAAATACAGGCAATACAAAAATAATCTGTTATCGCCCAGGACCTCGTGTTTGCTGAGATATCTTTTCAAGGACGGCGTCAAAGATGAAGCCTTATAATAGCTTTCTGCCTCTTTTTTAGAGGTCCCTGTCTCTAGCTTGATCGGTATTTTTTTTAAACCGAAAACATATCTACTACTCGACATATCTACTGTCCGTTAACGTTAAAAAAGGAATATTTTTATTAATGTGACTAAGCCCCAACCAATTATATTAGAAATTCTAAGATGTACATCGAAGGCGTTGCTAAGTTGATATCGGGACCATACGAAGGAACTAGAATGAACTCGACAAAGTATTATAACATAGCAACAGATTATTAGCTTGTTATTACTTTATATCTCTGAAGTTTGTTTGCTCGTTCTACATAATTGTAGGCATAAACTTGCGATGTCTCTTATTTTAATGGCTTTAATGTTGCTAACCTCGCGGTCTTTACAACTTTACCGGACTTTGTGGGCCGAGCAGAGTGCTCAACCTGAGACATCATTATTTAGATGAATTGGACTGTTTCCTACAACGCCAGCAAAAAAGACTGTTTCCCGGGAGACCGTACCTCGACTTGGTACTGCGTTCTGGTTACTGGGTGGACTAGGGTGGTGGTTAGGCACCGGACGCAAGAGAGATCTTCGTCGCCGAGACCGGCGGCGACAGTATAATGTCGTGTTACGGGTGGTAGTTGTGATGAGGTTGGAGGGGATCGGGATGATCCGATAGTACGTGACGGTGTGCGATGTCTCACATTCACAATCTTTTTCAAACAAGGAGTTTAGTAGTGTTCTCCGAACAGGGGGCTGATTATGTATCTCAGTTGCCAACTCAAAATGGAAAAGTGTACATCAAATGACGTCATTTGTGTTTGCTATCTCTATTGTATTTCTGTTGATCACTGGAGATAGCAAATATAAAACACGTCATCTGACAGCTATTTGATGTAGCCTTTTCCATTTTAGTTGGCAACTGAAATACATGATCAGCACACAGGTTTGTTAGTGTACAGATTTTGGTCCGGGTAGGTATCAGGTATGTTGTAATTAAGTCCTTTAATTACCATTTGCACTTTATCGATTATCAGCGTATTCATAATTCGTGTCGCATGTGTCCAATTTAAAGGAGGCTTTGACCACACATCTTTTTAAAGCAGAATCCAAGCTTGATCACTGGTCATTATCCATGGTATCGCTTTGGGCCCGAAAATGAGTAAAATAAGCTTCGTCTCTGTGGTCTAGCGGTCCGGGTATTGGACTTGACTTCATTATGTCCCGGGTCCGATTCCCAAGTCGGGCAACAAAAAGAAAATGTGTATTTTCTAATTTTCCAATAAATAAAACGTTGCTCGGGATTGGATATGTGCCCGGTTGGCGATAGGCTTGCCACCTATCACATTGTGGGACTTAGTGTCTTCGGCTAGTCGTGGGGATATGGGCGTGAAGATACTTTTTCCTCAATTTATTTTAATAAGTAGGTAATTTTGGTGGTTAGTGCGAATGCTTTTATGTAACAAGTAGATAAAAAGTGGGCAAAGCCGCAGTCAAAAGCTTTGAACAAAATATGTCGTCCTTGAAAAAAAAAGTTTTAATTTCTTGATAAGTAAGCCTATTTATAAGTATATAAGTTGTTTACAATTCATAATCGGGTGTTCGCTCGACCTTAGACCTTGTTGATGCGTTAGCCGACCACCATTGTTATTCCTTGCCCCCATTATCACAATAAATCATTCGATTTATTCACAAACAACAATTTAAGCATCTTTAAAAATATTCCAGAATAACTCGACTACAATGCTTTGTCAAATTTGCAGAATCATTACTCCCTACCCAGCATGGGACTGAGGGATACTTTTTCATATATCTATGTATATATGTAGCTACATAATTTATAGAAATATGGGATTTGACGATTTTTTGAAGTCTAATTTTGATTTCAGACTATGGCAAATGCTGAATCTATGTGTTGCCAAACTTGGCCATGTACTTCTCAACTTTAGACGGAGTCGGTTTACCTTCAAGTTTTTTAGCAACGTTTCCACCTAAATACGTAGTATAGATAAACTAATGATAATGAACAATGTTGGATGTACCCTAATCTTCAGGGCACAGAAAGTCACTTCTGCAATATTAAAATAAATGTTTAGAATGCCCAACAGCGAACAAAATTACAATGTGTACCAATCGCAAAATGTTGCAATAAGTACTATGCAGTGATTTATTCTAAAATGTTATCACAGCACCTCCGATGATTTTCAAGAATTAGGAACATGTTGCAATCTACAGTTTTTAATAGCAACACATAACGACCAAAATGCGGACTTTGCAATGGTAATAATTAAACTATGCCTAATGATTTTGAATATTATTAAATAGCGCCCGTCGAAATTGTGGCGAAGCGAAACAAGCGAAGCATCGCAATCAGTGGGGTTACTGGCGAATTGTCAACGTTTAGTTACAATATAAATTCAACGAACCCTATTAAATAATTCTTAACTATTAACTAAATGTTAATAATTCGCCAGTATTGTCTTCGAGAGTACCTATAATAGCACTCGATTCTAATTTCAAATATTGCATGAATCAAGATTCAAGAGTACCAACCCTACAGGAGTCACAGTTTTTCTGCTAAATAATCACTACACATGTTGTCAGTCAAAAAAATGCAAGTAATCGGTGGGTGTATTCCACAAAGCCAATACCAACGAAAACTCAGGGTAAAAGCATAATATAGGTATTTAATTATTTTTTATCGAAAAAATCCAACCAAAATCTAGGTCTAGTCGGTCTGCTGTGAATCGCTGCTTCTAGACATCCCCGACAGGAGTCGGCTGCCAATGCGATGCCGGTTTTAATTAAACCCAAATTAACATTGGTATAAAATATATTTATTAAAACATTAGGATAATATTCGCAAGAAAAGGATGCGTCCGCGCAATGGACGCGGCTCGTGTATCAACGTCGGATGCTGCTCGACGTCGATTTGGCGCGCTGAATCTTTTTTAGCAATATCTGAAATAACATCATTATGTTAGCCGATGATTCTATTTTCGAATAACCATCGGTGATAAATATTCCTAGTTAATTTTATAATTAACTAGGAATATTTATCAACGATGGTCATAAATAGTGTAACTAACACTACTTTTTTGGTTATCCAAAAAAGTAGTGTTAGTTACACTATTTATGACTTAAGAAAGCTTTAATAATAGCCGATTCTCAGACCTACTGAATATGAATACAACATTTGGTGAAAATCGGTAAAGACGCCGCAACGCCATGATGTGTTCCGGTTCGGAGGATAAGGTAGCCGGTAAACTTACTTTTACTTGAGGCCTTACATCCCGTCCTGCGTCGCAACATTACCACCTTTGGTGTCTCTAGGCGGCGTGAATTTCTTACAATCAGGAAATCTGTCTGCTTGTTTGCCTATATTATAAAAAAAGACGTTTCGGACGTATCGCCTCTGTGGTCTAGTGGTCCGGGTGTTGGACTTGACTGCATGAGGTCCCGGGTTCGAATCCCGGGTCGGCCAACAAAAAGAAAATGGAATTTTTCGAATTTTCTAACAAAAAAAAAATGTTGGTCGGGATTGGAAATGTGCCCGGTTGGCGATAGGCTTGCCACCTATCACACTGTGGGACTTAGTGTCTTCGGCTAGTCGTGGGTGCCTTGGTTGTACCTCTGCCTACCTCTTCGGGGACATGGGCGTGAAGATACTTTAAGACGTTTCGGAGGAGTACGGTAACTAACATTATGATCGAGAATTTTATATGTTACTAGCTGACCCGGCAGACGTTGTTCTGCTATATTTTTAATTTGATTTTAGTAAAAAGAATTGGGGTGAGTCACCCTTATCACTTAGGAGTATGAAAAATAGATATTGGCCGATTCTCAGACCTACTAAATATGCTCATAAAATTTCATGAGAATCGGTCAAGCCGTTTCGGATGAGAACGGGAACGAACATTGTGACACGAGAATTTTATATATAAGATGATATTATCGAAATTACTTAAAGAATATTAAACGCAATAAAACTGCAAAAACCGACTCCAACTAAGTATATCGTTGGGTACCACGTCGCGATTTGATATTTCTTTTTTCGAAAGAAAGTGTATGGTTTCGAAATGGTCCATATAGATATAGATGAGGTCGTCAAAATAAGCGATTTTTTTTTGCATTATTAAGTGTAGCTTATTATAACTAATGATAAAACTAATATGAGGCCACCTTAGAATCATGACCTATCTTTCTAAAAAATAACCCTCCAAATCGATTGGATATTGGCCGAGGAATCGCGTAACAAACATATAAAAACAACATAATATATTCGAATTGAGAACCTCCTTTTTTTTTTAAATTCGGTTAATAAATCGAAAACAGTGTATCTCGCCGTGGTAATTTAGGATATATCAGTTTTTAAATTCTATAACTTATTATAATAGTGCTAATTTATGTATGCACCATTAAACTCTTTCGAACAAGGTAGATTTCTTACTTTGGAAATCCATTTTGCTTTGAACTCTGGCACTAAATGCTCAACAATGTCGTGTTCCGGTGTAAGAAAGTAGAGTAGATGGTTTCTACACACTAGAGCGAATTATAAAAAAAAAACCGATTTTGGAAGGATCGCCTTTATCCTTCTTCTTTTTTGCCTTCCGGTCCTTTGAAAAAGTGGATCGCAGTAAAAACTAAATATCACGCGGACAGATAAAAGCTTTCTTTTACTTACAAATTTTTTGATGCTACTATCGACATCTATCGGTAGTTTGGCATTACTAATGGTCAACTTAAGCGTTTGCTAAGTGTTTTAAAAATAATGTACCTAACATTAAATTCTTAAACTCGGATGGCATCCACAATCCCGGATTTTTTTCCAGACAGTGTTCAAAAATGTACCCACAGTGGATATGATTTTAAGATCCTTGAGAAAATGTGTGACTTTATCCATGCTCTACCCTTCGCTACTAAAAATGCAATGGCATTTTATACAGTCAAAAAAATCAAATGAAGTGATGACACCAACCCTCAGGATGTTGTAGATCCCGACCTCTTAATGGGCAGTCTACATACAAGCTACAAGTAACAATATGAGCTTATTTACTACGTATTTGATCCTTTAAAATAGACATAATTATAAACAGCAGTAACATTAACAAATATTATGTTATAGAGTAAGTAATGTGGAGGAAGCTAGTAAGGTCTGTGGTGTTACTCTTGTTGACCGCATTCATAACAGTGAGATCCGAGAAAGAGTGGGAGTAAAGGAAAGCATTGGTGTAAAGATGAGAAAGAGCATGTTCCGGTGGTTCGCTCATATGGAAAGAATAACAGATGAAAGATTGGCATACCTAGCAGAAATATGAATGTAGGTACTGGAGGAGACTTAGGTTGACTTTCCACAATCAAAATGACCAGGTGTTGTCAATAGTCTCCAGAACCAGTGTGTTTGTATGAAAGGATAATGAATGTAAAGGAAGCTAGGCAGGTTTGTAAAGATCATGACATTTGGCACTCAATACTCTCTGCCTTTGAGGTAAGGGAGTTGGCATGAAGATAAATAAATATTATATTATTTGCCAACCTAAGCTATGCTAAATTCCTAACTGGAACACAGCACTGATATTTGTGATAGCACAATAGTAGAAAAAGTGTACAACAATAATCTTAATTCTGGTGGGTGGAAAAAAAATTGTACCACTAGCTATTAGTTGTTCTGGATGTTCCTTCAACTTACCATATTTTCATGATCGATTTTCCTCTGTTGATGCTTTCTGGTTACTGCTGCTGCAGGGACTGGTTTCCTGATTGGCTGTTCCCTGGGAGGTATGGTGGAACGTCTATTGTTCCTTGCACTGAGAATCTTATTAAGGAGTATATGATTGTGCCTTTCAATTTCTCTGAGCCTTTCATTTGTAAATGACATATTTATTCTTTTTGTTTGAGGCACTGAAATGGACCTGGAAAATCAAACATCAACCATCTTATTAATAATTATTTATTATTATTATTAAAATGGAAAAAAGAAGAAGTGAATAAATTTGATATTATAGTCTATCACATTGTAATAGAGACTATATCAACATGTTAAAACCTGTGTATATTAATAAGAAATGAGATTGAAAACGAATCGAGATTTTTTCAATTATAAAAAAAAGTGTGTGTGGTTTTGTGGACCTCTAGTGTTGCCTACATGAGGTCCCAGCTTAGATTAGATAGTGGGCAAGATAAACTTATGTCTTTAAATTTGGTAATAAAAGTAATGATGCCCCGAGTTGGATAAATGCCCAGTTGGTGACAGGTTTGCCACCTAACACATTGTAGGACTAAGCAATTGGCTGCTCATGGGTGGTCTAATTGTACTTCAGACTATCTAGGGATGTGGACGTGAAGATACTTTAAATAGTAAATCTACCTTTCTTACCCCATTTTTTATTTACAAATATTAATTGATTGATATGTGCCTGGTTGGGAATAGGCTTGATACCTATTACATTGTGGGACATAGTGTCTTCCTAACCTGGTTATGGCTCTGCCTATCTTTTTCGGGATATGGGAGTGAAGATAATTTATTTTTTACTTAAAAGAATATTACCCATAATCAGAAGATTTTCTAGATACAGAAGGTGGTTTACTTGACATAGAAGAGTGACTTTTAGACAGCTTTGATATCTTGTTAAGTGTCATTTCACTTTTGTTTTGACCTAAAGCAGTTTCACTTTGATGTTTGGGTTCCTCGGTCTCACTATTAGACTCTTCTTCAAACTCATCAGAATAATTTGCCTCTTCAAGTTCATTATTTTGAGATACTTCACAATCAGATTCTTCGTAAACACAGGTTTCTACGCAGATATTTGGCGGTCGTTTAATTGCATCAACTATGCACCCCATTTCTGAAAAATCTTTTGACAGCTCTTCAATATCATTGTTGTTTTCCTCAGGGTATAGCTGTTTAGATTTCATTTTATTAGAATCACCAGCAGAATACTCTGTGTCTAAATATCCTGACACGTTTTCTACGTTGGTTCCACTGTGTGCCATTGAGATAAGCGTGCAAGTCTACTCGTGGTAGCTAAAATATTAAAAATAGTGCCATAATTTTACTTAGCATTTTGGTAAAACTTAAATATAAACTATCTACAACTACTTAAAACTAAGATGACAAAAAAATATAGTAAAACATTGTAAATTTTAGTGACAATTTAACCATACGTCTACATTTTTACCAAGAAAGCTTTACACAATAGAAACTTACTTAAAATTACGACTATGCTAATAAGACTGATTACTAAATAAATAGCTAAAAGTATTTTTAAAGCGTAAACAAGAATTAAATAAATTGAATTGTAAGTCGCGAAAATGTAAAAGTGTCACGTTTTTATTTTTTAATCTGGCTGGCTGAACGAAAATCAATAACAATACCTTAGTATTTATTTCACATTTATTTCGTGATACTTTGAGTGAAAATTGAAGTAAGTACAACAAATTAAAATAACAATTGGTAAAAAATCAATAACTGTTCATAACAACAATCGACAACCAAACAAATATCGCGCCAAAAAGCGAAACTAGTAATCTTTTTTACGCTTCCTGCATCCCATTTTGTAAATCACGGGTTTACTTAACATGTATGGTATCTGTTTTAAATATGGAGTTTTTAAACATGGAAAGAAATTTGTTTTGTAGAGTAATATTTTAACTGATCATGGCATGATTTGTAATTTGGCAATGATCAATTAAAATTAAATAAAAATATGTACCTAATAAAAATTATTTGTCTAATTTCGCGAAGAGTGTAACGGAAAGGATATGTATTTTTTGAGTGATGTCAGTGTCAGCTGTCTAGTCGAATGTCGATCGACTGTCAAGTGTCAAGTTGTGTCAAGTAATCATCATGTCAAATTTTGTCTGATAATTGAAAAGGCAGAGGCTGACCGAAATGTAAATTGTACAATTAAATTCAAGTTAAAATAGATTGGAAATAATGATTATTTGTTAATTCAGTAGCAATTGAACTCATAATTCCACCATCAAAATGGTTACTATTATAAAGAACCAGCTTTTAAAACATTTATCAAGGTATGTGTATTTTTAACTTTGTAATAATTTCTAATTTCATCTTTATACATCGTAATTAAATAAGAAACGTAATTATGATATGAGAATACAATATTATTAGAAATGAACATTACTTACTTTGTTTAACACTATGTTAAACTCGTTTGTTTTCATTATTAAGTAGGTATTTAAAGATAAAGTTAATTAGCATCACAAGCTAAAATTATGTTAATTATTTATTTACAATCAATACTTTCCTACTTTACTGGTAATGTTCTTACGGTAAATATTAATATTATAATTGTACAGGTTACTGAGTCAATTGAAATGACAAAAGAAAACCAATTTTAACTTCTTTTACTTTTTGTTTTTATTATGTTTTTCTTTTACTTATAAAAAAACTGGACTGAGGCATCAGGTTTTCCTATATAGCTTTGTTAAATAGGCACTTAAATTGTGATTATTGTATGTAATGGGGTATTTCAATATTACATAAAATGACATCTCATCGTAAAAATGAAATTACACTTCGAATTCTTATTTATTTAGATACACCAAGAGTTAACTAAACAAACCTTAATACCAAATTTTTACTGTGTAACTTGGAGTCTCAAATTGGATAACATACACTAACAGTCTTATTAGTACTTATTTACTTACACAGATTATTGTTGACTAAAACATTGAAGTAGTGTTTATAAACATGAAATAAGATAGCAACTGTCATAGGAACAATAGTCTATTATGTCAAATTGCACCTTGGAGTACTTTATTTAACATTTATAAATGAGATAACAAGCATCTTAGGAACAATATACATATAATAAATGTTAGCTTAGAGAGAGAGAGAATGTCTATAGAGAGTCAGTGTTTATAAGATTTTATCTGTCTTAGGAACAGTAGACTGTAATGTCACTTAAACCTTGGAGTACTCAAGTCAACATTTATAAATGAGATATTAGGTATCTATCTTGGGAACAATAGGCTGTAATGTCACTTAAAACTTGGAGTACTTTAGTCAATGTTTACAAATGTAAAAATAAGATAGTAACTGTCTTAGGAACAATAGACTATAATGTCAAATTCTTTGTCGTTCTTGTATTTGCATTTATAATATTAGTAGGCATTACTTCATTATTACTTATATTGAAATTTAGTTAATGTCATATTTTATGCAAAACTCATATCCATATACTTGGTAAAACCTTTTTGGTTATTGTATATATTTCTACAAAAAGCTGCCAAATATTATTAGAATTCTACCTTTAAATAAGTTTAAAAAATATATAAAGACAAAATTATGTAAAAAGGGCTATTGAAAAATCTCCCAAGTATTTAAAAGATTATCACGCACTCTGGCACTGCAATTTGTAATGTAATTTGTTATACTTTTCGTTCAACTTGCACATAATATGTAAAATTAGATTGTAATTTGCATTTTGTTTCCTAGTTCATTAGGTTATCATAAGTTTTGAAAAATGGCAAGCCCACTAAGTGTTTCACCGGATCTTCTCAGTGTGCGGTTACAATTTGGTCGGTCAGTCGGTTCGGTTCTCAGCCGTCGGCAACCTGTGGCCTACGGGCGCATGTGTCGACATCTTAATTGCGGCCCGTGAATGGATTGAAATTAAGTCATAAATATCAAAATAAATTCATGAACGTTCTGCGCTTGACTGTATAATACATACATACATATCTTGACGCCAAGTCCCTTACGGGATAGGCATAGTATATATAGACTGTCTGGCTTCCTTCACATTCATTACCGTTTTCATACAAACACTCCGGTTTCGGAGACTCTTAACACCACCCTCGGATAATATCCAAATGATCTGATCGTGGAATGTCAACCTTGGTCTCCCCGGGTACCTACATCCATCCATATTCGCATTGTATATCTGCTTTGTCAATCTTTAAACGTATAATTAACGGCGTATAGTGTACAACGCACTTCTCTCTACCCATTTTATTTTTTTCTATGAGACATGACCAACTATACGTAGGTATATTTGGCTTCTACGGTAAATATTACAAGTGTGGCCCACCTTTAGTTTATTTTGCCACTTGTGGCCCTTACCTACCAAAAGGTTGGCGACTGCTGGTTTATGTGAATAAAGTTTTTTCTGATTGTGGTTCTATACTGACGCTTTTTGAATTTTTAAATCGTCATATTGTCCTTTAACAGAAGAGATTTGACAATTTACTATATACATATAAATATATAGATGTGTAAATAACATATCAAGCAATATGTTTATTTGCTAAATATTTGCAAAATATTATATAATAGGATACAAATTTGTATTTTCAGGTTTTATTTTTATTTTATTTTTTTTTATTTTTTTATTATTTTATTATTAATTAAACTCTTTAAAATTCCGTGTTATATTTCTTAATCCTTCCACTGTTTTTTTATTCTTGAGTAATGTGTTTTATATTGGCCTGGAACATTGCTGCCATAAATTATTGTTCTTTTTGATTTTATTAACACCTTTGTATTCATTATGTAATAGCAGTAAGTATGTATATTATTATTAAAGTCATTGTAAATATTATTTTTTGTTAATATTTGTCTGCAAAAAAAGTTATATTTTATAGTAGTAGTATTTGGAAGGCAACAAACAAATAAAAGGATTTTTGGACATTAAGAAATACATGTCTCTAGACATGAATTATTATATTCTATGCTAATTTTATTATTACCTTCCAAAGAACAATAAAATGAAAAAACTAGACAATAGATTTAATTGATAAGTAGAACTATGACTATAAAAAAAATTGATAGAAGAAGGCGTTACTTTGTGGAAATCCATACTTAAATCCAAATAAAATTATTTAATTTGCAATTTCTGTCAAATTAAAGAAATTCCAAATTAAATAATTTTATTGGGACTTATGACTATAAAGTACATTATTAGCAACTATTTCACCAGTGTTCTCTATTTATTTATAATATTTTTGTGTCTGTACTTTAACACTTTAGTAACTCAACATGGTTTGTAGATATTGTCATATCAAAAGTATTGTTGACTAACTTCTATAATTTGAGAATTTGCTTAGGATTAGATCAATTTGGGCAATCAGTACAAAAATTGTTTGTTTTCAATTTTCTAATCATTATGTAATTTCTATTAAATTAAATTAAATTCTGATTGTAGTTTTGTGTAGAATGTAGAAAATGTCGATCTAATGACTGATTTTTACTCAGTATCATTGTGGTCTCTGAGTGCAGCTGATAGCGCACATTTAGACAGGCCGGAAGGGGACGCATCGCAGCACAGTAACTGCCTATGTCGCTTACATAGATTTTGTATGATGCAACGAAAAAAATGGATTTTTTCGGGTGCCAGCCTTTCCCTGTTGTGGCATGCAGTCCCCAAAGAGAAGAATAAAAACGATATTAATTATATAAATAGAGGGGCGAATGACATTGGTATCGCTTAAGTTTTGTACAACTGCCAGAGACGCCACTTTCCAAAATTGACGATTTTAAAGTGGAATTGCCACTGTTGTTTTTACCCTACGCTTTGGTATCGAGTAACGAAAATCCGTTGATGCGATGCGGCTTAATCCGCCTGAGTGTGCTTTGCAATGTGGTGTGCCCCAGCCCGATAAGTTCCGCCCCGTCAACAATGGGCGCTATCCTTAAGTAGTACTTTCGATTAATCGAATGTTTTAGCTTTGACCATCTGTTCCGTGATACAGGCTTGAGGATACTTTTTGGTCTATTTTAGTTTTAATTTAGTTCAGCAATTTAGTAATGAAATAGTAAAATTTCTATAAATTTTTGAGTTTTAAATATTATAAGCGGGATTAATATGTTGTATTTATTTAAGGTTTACAAAAAATCTATCACCAGAACAAATTTCTCTGTCGGCACTTCGCGGATCGGGTGAGCTCCAAGACTTGACACTAGACGAAGATCTTATGACTGATTTGCTGGAGCTGCCAGGTTGGCTACGATTGACTTCAGCAAAATGTAACAGAGCTTCATTCAGAATCCAATGGACCAAACTGAAGACAGTTCCTATAGTGCTGGTAATTGTTTTATTACAATCAGCTTGGTAAATATACTTGAATATGCCGACGTTGTTCCCCATCTTCTTTATTACATAGGTTAATTGGTTTACTTGCAAAACAAAAACAACAACGCATATCGCAAAACGCGACATTGGATTGTTGTCATTTTCGTTTATTTTTAAACGACTATTTAAAGGAAGAGGAGCTCAATTCGACTGTTTCTTTGTTATTTTTATGTCTGTTACGCGATTGCTCTGTCAACAGCCTACCGATTTTGATGGTTCTATTGTTTTCGTCTCCCGGGAGACAGCCCTTGGTGCTGGCGTTGTAGGAAACAGCCCAATCCATCTAAATAATGATGTCTCGGGCTGAGCACTCTGCTCGGCCCACAAAGTTCGGTGAAGTTGTAAAAATCGCAAGATTAGCAACAAGTTAGTCATTCAAAAAAAAAAAAAAAAGATGGTTCTATTTTAGTATTAATAGTGCATAAATTTTTCACTTATCTTGACGACTTCGTCAATGATAAGGTGTGTGTGGAAAGTGAGAAATGTATGCATTATTGAATCTAATTCAAAAACTTCTATTAGGATGTTGATGAAAATTTTGTGGCCCCATTCCAGAAACATTTACTATCTTTCGAAAAAAGAATTATCAAATCGCCACATGGTACCGTTCTTTCATCACCACCACATTGGGTACCCAATGAAATAATTGAAGTCGGATTTTGAAGTTATAGTGCCCGTAAATAATATTGCTTTAGCGGCCCGCCCCGGCTTCGCACGGTTATGAAATCCTCTTCAATCACTTTATCCATTAAAAACGAACCGCATTAAAATGCGTAGTTTTAAAGATTTAAGCATACAAAGGGACATAGGGCCAGAGGAAGCGGCTTCTTAGTCTTCTTATACGAGGAAGTTTTATACTATGTAGTGATGATATATGAATAGATAAAAAAGGTGATTGACTTAGTAATGAAATATTCGATATACATGACTCTGCAGTCTTCTAAATTAAAAAGTTATGTTCTATTCATTGCCTACTTAACATTCATAAACAGTATTTGCACTGTTTTTAAATTGTCATTTATGGAGCTTTTATTTATTTTGATTGACGAATCACTTTAGCCAAACGGTTTGCATTATTTGTATAAGTGTGTGAGTGAATAGTAAATTTTACACCTGCGCGTAGCTGGTGACATAGTGATTTTGGCCGAAACGCTGCAAATGCTGAAATTGGTGCTTAACAGCTTAGGTTTATACTCATTAGGCTTCAGATGAACAAGAAATCGAAACTCAGATTATAAGTTTTTTAACCCTGTGACTATTACTTTTGACGGCGTTCCTCTCCCCACCAGGCACAACTTTTACGATAGTTTTTATTTTTTATTTTTATGACATTGGAAGGCAACAAGCTGACTAATTTCCTGCTGGTAAGAAATTCACTCCTCCTAGAGACACCAAAGATGATGATGCGTTGCCAACCTGAGGCCGGGATGTTGGGCCTCGTAAGTAAGTGGTAAGTAAGTTTACCGGCTAATTTATCCCCCGAACCGGAAAACGTCAACGGCAAGCACTGATGCTATGGCGGCAGGAATAGGTAAGGCGATGGTACCAATTCTGCGAAACTCTACCATGTAGTTAGATGTCACGGTGTTAGTGACGGTGAGCCTATGATCGCGAGGGTAAATTGTCTATTCTACAAAGGAGCCCGGACAAACAAGAGGAACAGATGAAGTAGGAACGTAATATTAGTAAGGACGTATTATTTCGAAAGGAAGGCCCAACAATGTAGCTACGTTGAGCAGGATTTGGATATGCATTAGTCTTACTGCCGTCATTAAGCAAAGCCTAAAATCTTTAATCGAAGAACAATGTTAAATGTTGCTTGGCATATACATATATGTAAATTTATAGTAAATATATAACATATAACTATATAATGTACTTGGAAATTATATTTATCATACAGCTATCGAACTTGTTATATATCAAGCTAGTTTTGATTCTTAAGTTGATAATATTTGAATCATAATTCTTAACATATAAATTTAATGTGGCAGATATGGAGCTGTGATAACACTACTGACTCAGAATATTTTGTACCGAGGTACTAAACAGATAACTGGGGGCGATGACATATTGCCCATTTAATATTGTAAAGCGATGAAATCTTATATGGCCTTTTTTATTTGAAAAGCCTGTTGGTGCCGGGCTCGTTTGATGAATATAGACCAGCCTGCATTACCATGCAGCTCGTAAAAAAGCGGCCTTTGTTTTCATATAACCAATGACCATACCGTGTCTAACCTGTAGAGTTTTGGCCTTTGGGATACTCTCGATTGAGAACCAAAAAAAAATTCCTGCCGCCATACATCAGTTCTCGCAATATCTTCAGTTGGAAGATTGTATAATCAATAAACTTAGGCAAGAAGGGGTACATCCCAGACCAGATAGCAACACCATTCGCTTTGATGTCTATAGACGACGTGTATCTTACCATCGAGATATCCATCTGCATAACTTGCTAGATTTTATAAAATGTTTACCGTTTATTGCTTATTGCTATAATATTTTGCTAAGCTAGTTTGCATTCCCTTGAACGTGGTGTCATTATAATGTTCCACTCCACCGAATCACGAAGCGGCCTTGATCTTACTTGGCATTGTATTACGTGTTAGCTTTAATTAATGACTACTTTGAATCGTGTTTAATGCGTTAAGCGCAGCATAACTGAGTATAGTATATTCTATACTATACTTAATGTTATAAATGCGAATGTCTGTTACGCTTTTACGGCTAAATCGCTAGGCCGATTTTAATTCAATTTAATGTGCTTAAAGTTAGGAACACAAATTTAAACACGGGCCAATTAAAAAAATCAACATCCAAGGACTATAACGGGGGTAAAAGTTTTACAATAATGTGGTGTTAACTAATATTGTCTCAGCTAAGTCCTAAGTAGCTTTTATACTCTGTTGAAATCTGAGTTAAACAGTTAGATGATTGTATATTTTTATGAGAACTGAATGCAAACAAGCAGAAGTTCCTGATGGTAGGAATTACGAGCAGCCTATAAGCACCAACAATGATAATGGTGGGTTACCAACCTGAGACTGGTATATTTGGAAGGCTCTTGCGTATGTTCACCGGTTATTATCTTCCAAAAAACATAACAATGGCCAGCACTGATGTAACACTAGGAAAATTAAAGTGGTGCTACCAGCCTAGGCGAGTCGTTGCAGGAATACCTGCAAGTCAATTGATACAGCTAGATTATTTGAACTAGCGAATGCAGGGGTCGTCACATTCCTGCGAAAAAAAGCGTTTATGTGTTTGTGTTG
>NJDC01001188.1:31214-52668 GCA_002245475.1 Calephelis virginiensis
TAAAGAACCTTCAATCGTTTTACAGCTGAGACCAGCCAAATCACCAATTTCGTATGGAATAAATCCACAGCAGTTCAATTGGCAAAATTGTCCTCGTGTTAGTTCGGGTCCCTTTTGTAGAATAGACCATCTTTCCTACCAGGCAGTTCACATGAGGAGAGCAAAGGTTAAATGGATCATTACCAACATGACCACTGGTGGTAAAGTGCTCTGCTGCAACTTGACCGGGCATGAATCCACCGCGTTACCTATTCCTATCGTCATAGTGACAGTGTCACGTTCCGGTCCAAATGGTAGGATAGGTGCTGGACTTGCACAATTCATAATATCCAGGCCACAAGATAAGGGAGCATTTACATATTATTTTTTTCTTTTAAACCCCTGAGAGTCTCCAGCTTTCTATACTGACATAAGCTGAATATATTTTCTATTGCTGCAGGGATATCTTTTAATTACTTTTTTAGATTTTGTACTGACGGTTTGTAAAGTGTCACATAAATGTACTTTGCCATTATTGACACAATTCTCACTATTAAATAATAATAATAGTAATAACTGTTTACATGCTAAACTAAAACACGTGTGTGAATGTAGCCACATGTTTTTAAAGCAGGCAACTTTATGATGTTACTTTCGTGTGACAGATGCGCGCGCATCTCCAAATTTCACTCTCATCATTTTTTAACTTCAAAATAACTTCAAAACAAGATAACTTCAAAAAGCATATTTAAAGTACTACTGTTATTATATCATTAAAGAAATTTATACAAATGTAGGATTGTAATTAAAATCCAAGTATTAGTTAAACAAAAAAATATTATAAATAAAACTAATTGTTAGCTTTGAAGTGAGGTTTTCAACAAATATTTTGTTAGTAAAGAAACACAAAGTTGTCACCTTCGTCCGCCGTAGCGGTAGATTTCGCATGAGCGATAAAAAACAATAAAGATGACCCAATGTCATACTTTCCCTGTTTTAATTAGCTGCTTAATGACAGAAACACGTTGCAGGCTAGAAATTCACAGAAATATATTACTTTCGAATTTTGTTTTTTTTAAATGAAAAAAATATATATTAGCTGGCTTGCCTATGTACGTGCATTTTGTATGCGAATCTCCAGACTAAAAAAATACACACCGCATTGCTCACAATAACATTAATGGTATCTTGCAGGCTGAGGCTGGAATTTTAAGACTTGTCTAATTTAGTTAGCCCGTTTCGTGAAAATATGAGTAAAACAGTGTGTTATTACAAAAATAATTACAAATAGATTTCCTTTAAGGGCCTAGGCAAGTACGATCACATAATAAGGAGAAGAATTCAAAGTCATTAATTAAATTCAGAGCTAGGGTTAGACGAAGAAAGTCATGATACCGTAATTGTTTAATCATACATTATTTAATTTTAGGTGATAGACGGGATCTCAGTGGCTGTGAACCAAGTGCAAATAGACTTTAGATGTGATGCATTCACCAGTAGTGTTCAAGTAAGTGACAATCTATGAAATGAATCGTTGGTAGTGAGTAGAACTTCATTATTACGTGGGACGATCCAAAAGTTCGTGGTCTCACTTAAACAAGCGTTTAATATTTTTAACTACCCTCATATTAAAACTTGTTTATTCACTAGTAAGTGTGCAGAGTGATCAAATACTTACATAAGAAGGGCTTAACTCCTAAACAAATCCGTAAATCAATTTTGTCTCACAAGGATTATGCTCGTGTCCACACCTCCGCAGAGTCAATGTACGAGTATTTTCAGGACCTCGAGGAATTTTTTTAAGGTATAAATAAGTTGCAGGAAAGACGAAGAAAGTGCATTGCACTTAACGGTGATTATGTTAAAAAATAAAAAAAATGTTTTGGATCGACCCTCGTAGTATTTGTAAAAAAAGCTATTTTTAGTAACCATATTGAAAATCCCCAAAAAATCATATCATCTGATCAAGCACAATTATGCGTGATTGGATTCAGACCATATTGATTGATTGATTGACACCCACAGTCTTAAATTAATAATAATACTTGAAGAATCTCCGTGGGCGGTGGTGATCATTTATGGTCATACTAGCTACTACCTGCGGCTTCGCCCGCGTTTTCACAGAAACCCGGTGTGCGATCGGGATTAAAAATAGCCTATATGTTAATCCAGGTCACAATCTATCTGTCTTCCAAATTTCAGACAAATCCGTTCAGCCATTCGAGCGTGAAAGAGTAACAAACATCCATACATCCATACTTACAAACTTTCGCATTTATAATATTAATAGGATAGGATTTTCTACTTTCCTCTTTGTTCTTTTATAAATAACTTATGAACCAGATTATATGAAGTTTTATTCACAGATCTCCAGAGTAACCGTGGAGTCCCGTACTCCTGACGGGCGCAAAGGTGATCTAAGACTGACAAGAATAAAATCTCCTGATACTGGCCAGTTACTTATATTTAAGGTAAAATACTTTTATTAGTTAGAACTGGTTGGCAATATCACGCTACAATTTCATTTGCACTTGAGAGTGCGTGAATGTGTATGTAAGCGTCTTACAGATCCAAGAACGTCCTCTTAATGCTGTCCTTGGATCATTGAGTGGTAAACGTAGTCTCTATATTTGTGTGTCAAATTTAGAAGTTCTTTTCAATGAATGAATCTGCAATGTAGCATTCACATTGGATATTATATGGCGTAGGTTGAAATGCATGATTAGCAAGGTGGTATTTTAAATTCAATATGGCAAGCTTCCAAAAAGGCGGAAAAAATATTCTTTTGTGTATGATAATAATTGTATGTTACGTATATGAAATAAAAAAGTGTGCTGTCCTACAAATCGAAATTAGAGTGACATAAGGCAACATTCATAATCTTTTTTTTTTGTTTAGGAGTTAGAGTGGCAGAGCGCTCGAATAGAGGCAAAGGCTCACGGCGTGGCCGCAGCAAACCTTCCACCGCTGCGGCTGCTGTTAGGGAACACACATTGTCGGATTGTTATCAAAAAAAGATTGTCAGGTGTGTTTATAATCAGTTTACAAGTTTACTATTAAACTACAAATTGACCTCGAAGTTGTTAAAAGAAAAAAGGAGTCATGCAAAGTTAACGCATAATCTGTTGCGATATTTTTTATATTAAAGATTTTTTTAGTCGTTATGCTAACAGACCCTAGTATTTGTACAAATAATATCCTTTAAAAGGTCTATCGGTAACCCTCGAGAACTTTGCTGAAAATCGTTTTTTATTATCGGAATAGGTTTAAAATCGTTTGTACCTGATTATATCACATTTTTATTTGTTTGTACCTCAATAATTAAAGGGGGCCGAATAGAGCCCCCATGCTTAATTCTTAAAAATCGGTTTTTTTTATCGGAATGTATTTAAAATTGCTTGTACCTGATTATACCAATTTTATTTTAATTTGAATCTCAATAGTTAAAGAGGCCGAATAGGGCCATGCTGAATTCTTGAAATTGTCTAATTTAATGAAAACTCTGGTTTAGGTCCACCTCAAGGTATTAGTTTTTAAATCCAACCCTTGTACCTCAATGGTTAGCAAAGGGTCCTTGGGGCTCAACATTAATACTTCTTAATATTTTTTTTGTTATAATGTGCTTAAAATCATTTGTTCAACCTAATTGTTCTATTTTGTTTTTGTTTCTCAATAATTACTAAGCAATTAAAGGGCCCCCATTAAATCTTAACCCAGGTACAACATAGAAAGTGTCAGAAAACTTGAAACTTGATTTTGGGCCGAGAAGCAAATCTTTCAAGGTGGAAACGACGCGTTTTTGTGAAATACTTTTACACATTTTTAATGCATAGATCAGAATTTCCTTCTACTCAGACAATTGCATTTTTAGATTTATGGGGGCCCGTGAAGTGCTCAGTAATTAGGAACAAAATATAATTTTAAGCCTACTGTTACAAAAAAAATATGTTTGGCCTCAAGGACCCTCTGCTAACTATTGAGGTACAAGCGTTGGGTTAAAAAAGAATGAATACCTTTAGGTTGACCTAAACCAGAGTTTTCATTCACTTAGACAAATTTCAAGAATTTAGCGTGGCCCTATTGGGGCCCCTTGAACTATTGTGGTGCAAACATAAAAAAGTTGGTACAATCAGGTACAAACGATTTTAAACCCATTCCGATAAAAAACAGATTTTCAAGAGTTTTGGTGATCTGTCTAATTACAGTCGCTTTATTTGGATATAATTCAAATCATTTGTGTAACTATGGGTAACGCTTCGTTTCTTATGGGAAAATTACGAAACGACTGGTGTTGCTTCGACGGATTAAGGTCTGAGCACACATATCACCTCGGAAAGAGATCGTCTTTCCTTTTCGCCTCGCCGTCAACCAGGCCTCAACTTAACGCCGATCGCGAGCTCGTTCCGAGGCGCGGCGATGTTACGATTGCATTGCAGTATGGAGTTTCGTAGAATAGAATAAAGGACGGTTCCCTTTCCGAGTTGATATGTATGGTGAGGCCTTTACGTCTCGGTCAGACTGCTCCGTGCTGGGGTCCCGGCTGGTGGTGCGTCCGGAGCCGCTGGCGTGGGCGCTCACGGACGGGCAGCTGCGGGCCGCACTCGCCTGCGCCGCCGCCCTGGCCGCCCCCGTGCGCCGCGCCACGCAACACGCCACGCGGACCAAGGCTGCGAGGAAGGTAACATATTTCACTTGCCTGGAGTTCATTAAACACATTTTTTTTCAGCTTTTGTTTCTCTCTACTAGGCTTTCTGCGCCAGTAAGGGGGAGCTACCGTCCACTTTGGGAAAAACTATACTAAAGGATGACAAAGAGGAAAAAAATGTTGTTATAATAGATCTATAATGCTAACGGGTGTACTACGAATTGCTAGTATCGCGACGGTAGAAGCAGCCGTTATAAAAACCTCTTTAAAATAACAAAAAATATTATCTTAACAACTATACTTCAACATTATATAGATTCTTAAAATTTGTCGTAACATAACAACTTGAACGTTTACGAACGGTATAAATACATGCTGCACTGACCTATGGTGCGTCGTCAACTGGTCTTCCACGAAGAGTCACTCATCAGACCATTACTAATAAAACAGCTATTTCCGATCTGAAAAACATATACCTCACACCACGATAATACCAAATATTACGAAACATAATATATAATACAATAATATACTTGTCTTAGATTCTCCTCATCTTCAAAGATATAAGACCTTAGAGAACCTATTCTCAGCGACCATATGTATTTAGTACGTTGTTTATAATTGTGAGTTTTCGGGAAATCATTGGTTAAGAAATTTTCATTAATTTTGATCCAGATTGAAGAACCTCGAGATCAGATACAAACTCGGTCAAGCTCAAGTGAGAAGGACATATTAGCGCACCTGTTCGCGAAGCACGATGTGAGGGAAACTTCATACCACTTGCTGGCACCGCGGATAGACCTCCATCTATGTGACGACCCTGGTTGTAAGTACTCTCGTTTTTTTAATATTATTTTATAAAAGAAATACTGTTATGTGTTTACGTGCATGTGTACGTGTACGCATGCATAAGTTTTTTTAAGTGACTAAACTTGATAGGTATAAACAGATTTTAAAGTTTTTTTGTGTTAAATGAATTTTTATTCTAAAGTAATAAAATCTTTCTAGGGAGTCTTTCATATCATTTAGCAAAACTCATGAAATATTACGAGGGGGTAGGGGGTTCGTGAAATATCACGCATATTTATTTTTTAGTTGTAGGACGCGATTCCTATTCCGTGAATATCCACTTGATAGTGTTAACAAAAGGCTTTTTAATTCCTAGTTTCAATGCTCTTGTATAATTGTTATATTTTGCACATGATTACACAATTCGTATGCTATTTTTAAGGCAATGAAAGTCAACCTAAGTACTACAAATTATTTTGAATGGCAGTGTGCTAAAAATATGAAATGATTAATGGAAAGCCCCTCGCTGCTAGGATATGACAAAACGTTACAGCTCATTAACTTAAATAAAACTATAATATTCTTGATTATCTTATCGATCTTCGTGAATAAAATTATCAGCGAACCAAAGGGCAATAACTGATGAGCTATTAGAGATAGAGAGTAGAGTTCAAATAACTTTCATTTTACTCTAGCTTGCAGTCGAGTGAAAAACTTATTTATGCTCTTTTCGCGTACTATGGCGTAATAACTAAGCGCAGTGAAACTACAAAAATGGGCTCCAACTATTTCATTAGGTACGTCTCGCTTTGATATTTCTGTTGTCGAAAGATAGCAAATTACACCGAAATGATCCCACAAATTTAATCAACATCCTACTAGTCATTATTGTTGAGGTCATCAAAATGTATGCAAAAAGAATAACTCAAAAGCCACTAGTTGGATCATGATAAAATTAGTACAGGACCACCTCAGAATCAAGATCTACTTTTCTAAAAAGAACTATCAAAATTGTTTGGCTGTTGTCGGAGTAATCGCGTAACAAACATATAAAACAGAACATACAGTCGAATAGAGAACCTCCTCCTTTTTTATTTATCTAATTTTCATCATAAGAATTCTAAAAAGGTCGTCAACTGTCCATGATGTACATACGCAGGCAGTTAATTATTGAGCTTAGTGGAGAAAACAATGTAAAATTTAGACTTATTCAAGGCCTTAAGTTGGTTAGGCAGTTAAATGTCTTATTTATACAGTGGGGAGATCAGAAATGCCGCAGCTAGCAAACGGTGGAGCCCTGCAAGTGACGCTGGTCAGCATGCAGGCTGACCTCTTCCCCTACCACAAGGCTTCCAGTGACCGGAGACACTGGCGGGGGTACAGGTATGTATAAACACATCATAGGTCGCGAAAAGTGTACTCTTATATAATTAGAGATCACAAGATACAATTTAGAGATCGTCTAAGCTGTAATGTCACGCCCGTTACTTCGTTAGTATATATAGATATGTCAGTACAAATACTACCGATTAACATCTCAATTGTGTGCGTCAATTTTTCTAGAATTTTAATCTGCGTACGTGCGTGCTAAGGAGAAACCTAGGCTCGGTGTTTCTCTGCGAGATATGATCCGTAATTCGGTGATCCGCAAGAGAAGGAGAGTAACCGACATAGTCCAGAAAGTCAGCAAGCTCAAGTGGCAATGGGCAATGGCACATTGCTCGCAGAACTGACCACCGCTGGGGAAGAAAGGTTCTCGAGTGGCGACCCCCCACCGGAGAACGTAGCGTTGGACGGCCTCCCACCCGGTGGACTGATAATCTGCTCGCGGTGAGTCGCTGGTTACAAGCGGCTGGTGACCGTGACTTATGGCGCTCTTTGGGGGAGGCCTATGCCCAGCAGTGGACGTCCTCCGGCTGATGATAATGATGAATGCTCTTTAAGATGGAAACATATTATCAGCCCCGGCTGATAATGTGTCCACGGACGTTTTTGGCTGACATAAACATCTAACGCCTCAGATACTTTTCGGACGTCCGAACGCTCAAGGTCACGTTCGCGAATAACGTCCGATAGTTTGCAAAACTCAGTGTACTTGAATTAACTAGATACCCTGTATCAGGTAAGTTCGTTTGATCATTCACTAAATATGATTGGTTACAGAGAAGCAGCGACGTCGCATAGCCAATGGCTGTCCCAGGCTCTATCTTCGTTTTGTGCAGAACTGCTGGACACATTAGACCCCAGGCCATTGACACCTAAGGTGACGAGTGTAGTCGTTTCATAAATTGTATGATAATTCTAAATAGAATTAAAAAAAACAGCACATCGTCTTTGCCTCTGTATATGTTAAGACAAGTCGTAGGATCTAGACTTAAAACCTGTTTGATGATATTGTAAATGTTTTTAAAGACATTGAAAGACAAATGAATATATTTGCATTTTGTAAGAATTCAGAACATGTTAGGTTAGGTTAGTAACAGGATATTTAACAAGAAAGTTTTGATAGTCATCTTTTTGCGCTAACACGTGTAACATTAAAATAATATTGCTGTAAAAATCATGGTAAAGCCCCAAGTCCTTATCTATATTAGACTAGCTGTGAACCCGCTACTTAGCGTAGAATAGATTTTCATACAAACTTTTATCCCCATTCCTAGGAGGTTGATTTTAAAAAAAATACCCTATGTTTAAAGTCGCGTCTTTACCTATATGTATATAAAATTTCATTACAATCGGTTCAGCGGCTTAGCCGTAAAGGGCCGTCCAGGCAGACAAATTTTCGTATTTATAATAAGCCCTGATAGAGCAACAGATAGATAGAGATAGACTTTCGCATTTATAGACGTGTGTGTTCAAAAATGACGCGAATGTTCATCATTGTTGGAGAAAAATATATTAATTTGTCTAAATTAATTTTGTCGACTTCCAAAATAGCCAGTGTGCCACGACTTCTATAGATCTACCTAGTTTTCTCCATATTTGTTACTGTCTTCAAACAAGCAGGTTTCGGAGATTCTTGACACTGGCCTTGACTTCGATTCGACCTTTGCGATTTCATAGTGGAATATGAACCTAAGGTCTGTTTTTTCTTAGGAGTCCAATTTGGTAAACAACAAGGGCGGAACAGTGACATTAGGAAGCCGTAGACAATGAATAGTGTTGGGAATTATCAAAAGACCGAATGAACAAGAATGACATACTACCGTGAATGAATGATATTTATTGGTCAATACTAGTACAGTAATTTAGTAAATAGTAGTGCTATATTCATAGTAGTAATATTATATAAGGGAAAGTGTGTTTGTTTATCTTTCTTTCTTGCCAAAACATAATGGATAGTGTATATTCGATAAGAAAATCATGAACGTGGTGAACAACATTTTTTTTTGGGAAAACTGGTAATGAAAAACACGTTTAAAATCTGATCCACTGAGGTCTGGCGGTTTGGCGTCGGACTTAGCTTCTTAAAGTCCCGGGTTCGATCCTCGGGTAATGCGACAGGGAAAAAGTGGAAAGTGTGTGTTTTGAGTTTTCTAATGGAAATGGCGGTGCCCGGGATTGGACGTGTGCCCAGTTGGCGCTGGTTGTTGTAGTTGTTATTTAATTAGATAAGAAAATGACACATTACACAAAAATACTACGAAAAGTTTTTTCGTGCATGATACTATAATAGCATCACATTTTGTATAGGAAAGTAAAAAAACTGATCGAAAGACCAAGAAAGGTAGCACTACTTTAATTATAATGGAGAATAAGACACGTTATCTGCGTTTTATTGTTTTGGGTTTAGCAAACTACAATAGGACCTGAACTCGTAAACGTCATTGTTTACTTTTGCAAACTTAATAGTCACTAAGCATTGTTTATAGAAAAGTTAAAAACTGACCGAAAACTTACTTAAATTTAATGTGTTAAAATGGTAAATTCGAAACATATTTTAGTGTTAAACGTAACGTGTTGGATTTAATGAATATGATTGGTGTGAAACTTCGATGTTTTTCTATGATGTGCTGTTTGTTTACATAATCGGACTTTAAAAAAAAACAAACCATATAGGTTTACGTTTGTTTTTATGAAACATCTTGCTACGTTTATTTTTCATTTTGAAATTCATTTCGAATGAATAATTAAAGCATCATTTAATAAATATAAATAAAGAAGTTCTTTTAGTTGTTAAAACTATTTCATTACAAAAAAAACCACAAGTCAGTTACAAAGTAAATGTAAGTCAGTAGCAAAACCAAATCCTAACACTTTAACACTCGTAATATACAGGCGAGGCCACCAGACAAATGATCTAAAACACCTGACTGTTCCTTAGAATCGATTGCTTGAAGTCGATATATTATTTTGTTTTTTAAAAGACTATTATACTATTTTCTGTTAATCAACAGTTAATATCGAATAGATTGCAAAACTATAAATATTTTCTTATATATATTCTCATTTTAAGGTATTTATCTCGAAAAAAGATCAAGTCTATAAAAATTGATTGATTTTGATTATGACTTTAATTATTTCTTGGAGTCAATTACTTAAAACCGATTGGAAGCCTTTATTTCGCAAAAAAATTGCCTTCCACAAAACAACATTTTAAGATTTAAACTGCTTACAAAAAAATTGCAAGCTTATTTTAATTTCAAAACTGTTTGTCGTTGGGAAAGAATAATTTAATTTACCATTCAAGTGCATTCATCATTGCCCATGTCTATAAATTTCATAGACAATCTAAAGTTATATATGTCAAATTCATATGTGTTACTTATCTGTGCAAATAGATCTCAATTTCTAATATTTTTTTGAAAATTTTATGTGTTAAATTGATGAATTCGAAACAGATTTCAGTGTTAAACATACCGTAATTAAGTTTTGAATATGTAAAACCAATAACATATAGTTCAGTGCAGTAAAATTGCAAGCTTATTTTAATTTCAAAACTGTTTGTCGTTGCGAAAGAATCATTTAATTTACCATTCAAGTGCATTCATCATTGGCCATGTCTATAAATTTCATAGACAATCTAAAGTTCTATATGTCAAATTCATATGTGTTACTTATCTGTGCAAATAGATTTCAATTTCTAATATTTTTTTGAAAATTTTTGTGTTAAATTGATGAATTCGAAACAGATTTCAGTGTTAAACATACCGTAACTAAGTTTTGAATATGTAAAACCAATTACATATAGTTCAGTGCGTGAAATTAATGTAAAACTTTGATGTTTTTCTATCAATTGGTGTGTGTTTACCAAATTGGACTCCTAAGGAAGAACAGAGTTTAAATCTCCCCTGGTACCTTCATCTACCCACATTCATATTGTATATCTGTTTTTTCAATGTTTCACATGACCGAACATTCCACTTTTGCATTTGTGTTTTTACTTGACAGTTTCATTTGCAAATTCAGAAACTTCATTGTGATGTCTTAAAGCAATATAATTTCAAATATAAGATGTTTAACGTTAAAAAACAACCGTTTTGCATGCACAATGCATCGTTTTGGCCTAGCCACAAAAGGCCTAGAACTCAACATATTATTTCATTATGTCAATTATTAGTTAGGGACTGTATTAATTTTCAGACAAACCCTCAACAGAAGAGCGAAGAGCAGCTATCGAACGGTATCAACCACAAGCCCACCACGCCGAGCCAATCCAGTGCTTCCAACGTTCCGTCCACCAATAATTCTACCTCACAAAGCACAGGTACATGTCTACGAGTATTTTCCAGTTATGATTACACAAGACGTTGCACCAACTCCCCCGCGTATAATCTGCCTCGGGAACCCTTAGGTTTAATCAGGACAGAAAAATCCTTTCGAAAAGTAAAACTTTTTTAGACTTAGATTTGTATATTATAGATATTTAGAAAAAAGACATTTCGTGGGACTAATAATGAGAAGCATACTATAGTTATAATTTTTTTCTGTCAGTGTATAACACTAAAAATCTCTTGAAAAGGCGGGGTACAAAAAAATCCATATTTACATATATTTAATTTATTATATTTCATTTAAGAATTTACTGTGCATACGTATAATTATATATATTTACCGAAAAAACTTGTGATAACCCGCTGTGATCTAACATGCATTTTTAAATTGTAGCGTCTCCGACGAGGACGCGCATACTCCAGCAGCTAGGCAGGCTGATGACCACTTGTCTAATCCTGAGGATAGACGACTTCACAGTATACAAGGTGAGCTATATCTTACATACCTATCTATTAGTCTGTAGATATCCGTAGTAGTACTGAAACTGTTTATTATTTTTTTATGCCAAAAAGGCAGCGAACAAAACAGAGGCTCCCCTGATGCTTATATACGCCATAAATGTTGTACGTGCGCCGCTGTCCTATGGTCGGGGTGTTTGGCCAATTGTGCAAGTCTACCGGCCACCCTATCTTCTGGACCGGAACATGTCAGAATCGTTATAGTGGCAGGAATAGATAAGGCGGTATCAGCCCTACTAGGTAGTTGCCCTACCAGAGCAAGCTACTTCACAGCACTCGACCACTAGTGGACTTGTTGGTAAAGACCCGTTTCGCCTATGCTCGCCTCTTTCCATCTGTCAAACAGGACGGCAGATGTTCTATTTTACCCAGAGGACCCGATCCAACACGGGGATATTAATACAAACTATTATTAATTGTGTTTGTTTCTATATTCCCCTTTGATAGGTATCAACAGGTTCTAAAGCGAGAGAAGCGCCGAAGCCCCTGGTCTGCGCGGAGAAAGCAACCTTACCGGGGGACGCTGGGCTTCTGCACGCAGAACTCACTTTTTTCTACTACCCGGGAGATGTTTGTTTTCCTGGTACGTGTTTTTCATATATTTCCAAAATTATATAAAGGTGTGCTTTGTCCTCTTAATTATTTAGATAAACTTGATAATCCTTAGCTATCAGCAAACTGTTACAGTATTCCGACGACGACCGACTATTATTAAGATCTTGATTTTATTTTAACCTCTACGCTTTAGTGAAAACTGATTGAAATGATTTAGCGTTGTACTCAGAAACATCAATTATCTTTAAATTAGCCATCAAAATTAGCAAGATTTTCTATACAAAATTGTGACTTAATGATCTGTCATAACATAAATCTATTAAATTTAAATTAACGTCTCTGAATGCGGCCGATAGATATATTCCATAGATCACTGCTTACGAAACTCTGATTCTTACATTGATTACAATTACATACACTTTTAATAGTTAAATAATTGTCACTTGAGTATCGACATCTTTATGATAATCATAATATTTTAAACAATCTGTAACCCCCTTTTAAACATATCTGCTATGTAGCTAAAAACTACCTCGACCACGTCTGCTATCAAACAAATAAATGCGCACCGTAATTCATTCATTCGTTTAGAAGTGATAATGCCAGCAACTCACACATACAGAGACACGTCAAACTTAAGTAACATCAGTGACCATAGCAACATTTTTTACTGCCGAAAAACCAAAATATGTTGAAAAAGAAACTTGTGTCCTAATAAAGAAGTCTGCACACATAGCTCTTTTACAGATTTATACTACATAGTAATAGTAATAGTAGTAGTAGTAGTAGTAGTAGTAGTAGTAGTAGAAACATTTACTGACGTAACATTCTGACTTACACAGTGCCACCACCCAAGCTGTACTCCCAACTGAGTCCAGTCCGGATATACGTGGACGTGGCGAGCATAGCGTGGCTCGCCGCCTTCCTGCCGCACGTGGCTGATGCCATCCCACCCTCGCCGCCAGAGGATACTGCTGCCTACTTTGACGTCAGGGCTGAAGCTATCATGCCCAAGGTAGGTGTAACACAGAACAATCCTGATCTTCAATTCTGAATCTTCCCCATTAAAAGACACCACCGCTTATTTTAGTGTTGAAGGCATCATTCCAAATGCGTGTATTTTTACCTATATAGTGTTTTTACTAAAAAACGTCAAATTAAAGTTGTAACATTTCAGATAATACTAGAAGCGGGCCCAGAGCACGTCTCCCAACAACGAGATCGGCCGAAGGAGCTGCACATCTGTTCGGCGAGAGCCACCATCACTAACGTTCGAGAATCGGCGCGTAGTAGTAAGTTGCTTTACAATTATTATTATTATCATTTGATATGCCCCCTGACAATTAAAGCTTCTAGAACTTTTTGCATTATAAATATAACAACACCTCTATATACGTCCTTGGGTAATTTACACACATATGTATACACATGATATATTCGCAGTTTTTAAAAATGTCAAAAAGATCATTCAAGCGCAGTTAAACTGCAAGAAATCCGACTTCGATTTTATTTTCACATCGCGATTTGAAAATTCTTTTTCGAAAAGTAGTTAGGTCATAATTCTGAAGTGGTCCCATATAAATTTGATTTGACCAACTCCACTGACAAATGTTTTGCAATTATGAACTTTTGAAAAAAATCTTCAAAATTTACTCGTTTTGTATGGGATTTAGTGTAAAGATAATTTATTTAAACATCCTTGTGTGTGATTACGTACTTGCATGCGTATGCGCACACGTATGTGCGTATCCATGGCTGTTTGTTAGTGTACATGTATGAAAAATCACACAAAAGTGAGTATAATAAATATCCGGTTTTTATAAATATAAACAGATACAGCGGGTACAAGAGCGGACTTGGCGTCCATTATCGCAGCGATCCGTCGGTCAGCTCCCCCGCGCGGCCAGTTCCCCTGCATGCCCGACGATATCGATCCCCTACACGAACAATTCCTGCTGCATGCTGACAGTGAGTTACAATACTAATTTTTAAAATAAAGCGTTTAAAACTGTATACAATGTTTATGAGAGATGATTATGATAGATATAAATTAAATGCTTTTTACATTTATATTTTTTAGATAATGTGTTAAAAAAATTTTTGTTTCTACTTAGAAAATTGTTTTTTTGGATATTGAAGTTTTGCTTCGGCTGTCATCTAGTGTGTAGATTAATTAATGACAAAAAGAGTCTAAAGTGATCATTATTATCTATAGACAAATGAGAAATATGTCTACTTATTACATGGACATTTTGACTAAGTGTATGTTTATAGGTGAACAATCAAGTGATGACTGATAATAATTTGAACGTGTTTCGGAAGGTTTGGACGACATAGACCGGGGGAGTGCGGTCCGCACAGAACTGCTTTGGCGGGAGAACAGGTCCGTGTGGTGTGCGCGGGCCGAGCCGCTGTGGGCAGACTTCTGTGGGGCCCGGGCTACCGGCTCCAAACCCTCGCCGTTGCTTGACGCCACGCCCCTCACCGCATGGGTAAGGACACTCGCATCATAAAACTTCTGTGGGGCCAGGGCTACCGGCAGCAAACCCTCGCCACTGCTTGACGCCACGCCCCTCACCGCATGGGTAAGGACACTCGCATCATAAAACTTCTGTGGGGCCAGGGCTACCGGCAGCAAACCCTCGCCACTGCTTGATGCTACGCCCTCACCGCATGAGTAAGGACAATCGCATCATAAAACTTCTGTGGGGCCAGGGCTACCGGCAGCAAACCCTCGCCACTGCTTGATGCCACGCCCTCACCGCATGAGTAAGGACACTCGCATCATAAAACTTCTGTGGGGCCAGACGACGGGAAACAGTACGTCGAGTGCGATTTGGTGTTCCCTGTGGTGAGTTCTTCGACAAAGTTGACGAAGGACGTGACAAGTGGTTTTGTTTCCCGTCTTCGGACTCTATTTGTAATCTGGTCGCGGAGGTGGGAGGTGGGAACTTTAGGTAGGGTTGTCACATGTAAAGAACGTGACAATTTATATTGTTTCCCTAGCTCTTCCTATATTCGTGTTCTGGTCGCGGAGGTGGGTGGTGGGAACGTCAGTTAGGCTCGTCAAATTCTGTGTCGTTTGGAGGATTATTTGTCACAACAGTTACACTGCTTACGCGGAATTAACAAAATAAAGGCTTATTTTACATTTGTTATAATGGATTTCCGCAAAGTAACACCTGATTCAATATAATAAAAATAAAAAAAAGTACAAATAGTATTTAAAAAATGTCCACTCTTAAATGTAAGCTTAGTTCAAGAATAATGCCAAGTCTCAAAAACCAGAATTTTAAGAATTTTTTTTTTAATACTAATATTGAAAAAATACCATTCCGTTACAGATCTGCTTCGAAGAAGGATTTTCGAAGATTTGGGTGATTGGCCGAACGTGTGGATTAAGTGGGATCCAGTTGAATCACTTCCAACTGTTGTTCCTTCTGCGGCAATTGGAACGAATCAGCGAGCTGATGGCCTGGTTAGGACATCAGGCAAACAGAATGCCTGAAGCAGAACAGAGGTATTTTAACATTATGTTACATACATAAAAATGTAACAAGAGTTTGCCGATCTCTTCACTCTTTTCTTTTTCCTTTTAGCACCCTAGTAGTGGGGTTAGTTGTACCTGCAGTGGAAGTAAATCTGGTACTTCCTACCAACACGCCCGGCCAAGAATCATCACGGGATCTTGACAGTGTGCCATTAGACTCATCTAGCTTACAGGATTTGAAAATGGGTATGTGTTATATTTGCTGCCCTCTGTATCTTACCTGTGTAAGGCCGCGTTTTCGATCCGGTGGGAGATTTGTAATAATGTCGACACGCCACTTTCATGGTCTACTTGAATAAAATAATCTGAATCTGAAACTACCATATACCTACATACCATACTATATGACTTGCCATGATATTTAATCGCCTTTGTGCTATGGTGGTCCAGTGAAAAGGTGAACTTAAGAGGTGCCGGGTTCGATTTCCCGGGCTTCGATTTGCACCCGGTTGGCGATAAGCTTTCCACCTGTCAGATTTTGTTTAGTGCCCTAGTTGCGCCTCTGTCTACCTCTTCAGTACGTGAAGATAATTTTTGAATCCATTAATTTAAAGAATACTAGTTAAAGGCTAGTGTAGTATTATTTACTTTTACTATGACCAATTTCATTAATAGCCTCACTGTTTTATAAAAAATGTTAGCCGTAAGGGGTCTTTTTACGAGTTTGCCTTCACGATCGTCAGATAGGATCCCAATATTGTTATAATTCGTGCTAAACAAAAGTGGTTAAGTATTGAATTTTGATTTCCGCCAGCTACAGCGTAATAACGTAGATTTACGGAGCAGCCTTGCACCTTTAAATCAACCTAATCTTAAAACAGTCAAAGATCTTATGCAGGTGGTAGAGTTTCGCAGCGACTCGCCCGGATTAGTACCACCGCCTTACCTATTCCTGCCGCCATAACGTCATGACGTGTTCCGGTTCGGAGGGTAAGGTAGCTGGTAAACTTACTTTTGCTCGAGGCCTAACATCCTGACCTCAGGTTGGCAACGCACCATTACCACCTTTAGTGTCTCTAGGCGGCGTGAATTTCTTACCATCTGGAAACCCGTCTGCTTGTTTGCCTTCCTATAACATAAAAAAAATAAAAAGGTGGTAGCTAAAATCCATATTGATATTCCGAAATGTATGTATGACGTTATGGCCACAGGAATAGGTAAGGCAGTGGTATCAATCCGGGCGAGTCGCCGCGAGACTCTACAACCTAGTAGGACGTCGCGGTGCTAGTGACGGTAAGCCTATGCTCGCTTTTTACGAACCACCTGGCAGGTAGGCAGAATATGATCTTTTCTACAAAGGAGGTCAGACCAACACGGGTTGAATCCAATTAAATCTCATAATAGCACATAAACAAATAATTTTTGATTACTTTATTTAATTTACTACTTGTTAAAAAGTGTAATTCATGAGACTGATCAAAAATAATTATGATTATGTTATGATATAATTAATTTTATTTTTCGATTTTCTAAATGTAGTTGATATGCTATTATCATAAGAGTAATCAAAAAAGTAATAATCATTAATCACCGATACTATTACTTTCTTGATTAATTTCTGTAATCTGTAATCATGATTGAAGATTACACTATGTAATCGCAATAATTAATCATTAATCTGATTAAATTTTGCCCAACTCTGATGTATGACAGTTGTAAATTTCTGCATGCGGATAAAAATCTTAATAGCTATATGTGGTGTTATTATTACTTTTAGATTTAAAGGCAAGTTGAACAGCAAAAAGTAGTGCAACTAACACTAATTGTTTTTGCTGCAAGCTCAATAGTTTGTGAAAGTAATTATGCAGTTTCTTCTTTACTTTCTTTACCATCATTATCTTTGCGTTTATCCCAGTTGTTCCTTACATCTGAACATAGAATCCCAGAATCCGCATTTCTACTTTTGCTTTCTCATTTTGTTTGGTCCTTAGTGTCCTCAATAGTTAGTTCATTGCATGGCACATGGCACACATATTGTTTGATACATCTAGCCACGTTTTTGGGTCAGCCTCATGTACCTTTGAGATTAAAGGTATTTTAAGTATTTGTTGCCCACATAGTCTGCTTTCTTGCAGCATATTCGAAATGTTTTCTACGTTACCTAATGTCCTGTGAGATATACTTCGATGTTCAGAATACCACGAGCATTATTGTATATAAAAGTGACCCTAAATCGTGAACCGGTCTTGAATTTTTTTTGTCTTTTAGCAGGTTCAGAATCGACGATGGCGCCGTCCTTGATGGACCGTGACAGTGGACTGTTTGCTACTCAAGCCTCCATTGAAATTTGTTCGGCACAGCCACTTGGTGCCGAGGAAATGACTCCTTCAAGTCCTGGATTAGGCTTTGGTGGTGAGTGCTGTTCTCCTCGTAGTGCAGTTTGCGTGTGAAGGTATTGATTTGGTGTGGTGTGGTGCAGGTCTGTCGTCGGTGCGGCGCGGGCTGTCGTCGCTGGTGACGTCATTGGACGCGGCGCTGGCGCGGGACGAGCGCTCGGACGCCGCCTCCACCGCCAGCTCCGACAGCGACCGGTACGTGGTGGTGGGGTTGGCCGCTGAGTCGCCCGACGACGCCGACGTCGCCTTCAGGTACGTGCTGGTAACTAACAACCGACATTTAGAGGTTAGAATTTTTGACCACTCGGGCAAGTCTACCAACCTCACCATTCAGTATTTAACATGAAATTTTCGTCATATTGCAAAGAAATAAGTAAGGCACATCACTCTGCCACCTTGTTATGACTTACGGCTCTTATAGTACAATCCAACAACCTAAGTTGCTAGATTGCCACCAACGGGCGATAGGGTTGTCACATCCTATGCCAACAAAGGGCGTTGTTAAAATAAAAGTAACTTATCTCAATACTCTTTTTTATATCAAGATAACACTTTCAAAGTTCTATGTCACTTAAACATCTTTACCTAACATCGCGATTTATTGTTATCAACTTTGCAATAATTATCCATGAAATTTGTCATAGTCCATATCTATTTGAATTGAACCATTGGTTGATGATGGTATATCGTATGTAATAGCAAAGTTCATATAACTTGTCTTTGGTAATAGTTAAACAAACTTAAGCAGAATAAAATGAATTGAACAGTTCTAAAATACCCAATGATTAACATTAAATAACAAAATAAAGCCAACAAAACATTAACAGTGGTCGCCTCTGTGGTCTAGCGGTTCAGGTATTGGACTTGACTGCCTGAGGTCCCGGTTTCGAATCCCGGCTCGGGCAACAATAATAAAATTTGGTTTTTCAATTTTCTTATAAAAAAAATAATGCTCGGGAATGGATATATGCCCGGTTGGCGATAGGCTTGCCGCCTATGACATTGTGGGACTTAGTGTCTTCGGCTAGATGTGGGTGCCCTGGTTTTAGGTGCCTCTGCCAACCACTTCGGAGATATGGGCGTGAAGATACTTTTTTTTAACAACATTAAGTATTTATTTGACAAAGACCACGCCGAAGTAGCATTTACACATAATATTTACACATATTATGTATGTTTTTACACAACAGCACTATGCTCAATGGCATTTCACACATTTGATTTGCAACTGTAGAGAGTTTGAGCACGGTCGGGCCTCCAGCGGGGTGGAGGTGGCCGCGGAGGTGATGGAGCGCTCCACCTCACCCAGCGAACATTCCATCACCAGTTCGGGAAAACGAAGAGATCTGGTAAGTAGTAGGTGCTAGGTGATGTGCGCTAAGAGTTTTTTGAATATTTCTTATTTAATTTTGCAAAAATGAGGGATAGAATGAGAAATAACAATCCATTTTTTTTTGTATCATAAAAAGGCAAAGAAATAGACGTAATTCTTGTTAAAAAAATAGATGCTTAGCTGACCTGAGGCCGCGATTACACAACTTTAAGTAATTTTATCGACTACAAACTGAACCCGAAATGGTGAACACCTAAGCTGTTACAGCAAAAGTTAAATCGGTGCGTATTAATCCTAATTTAACCGCTTTAGGAAATTTCAATTCACTAGGTGGTCGAGTTTCGTAGCGACTTGACCGGATTGGTACCACCGCCTTACCTATTCCTGCCGCCATAACGTCAGTGCTTGCCGTTGACGTGTAGTCCAGAGGATAAGGTAGCCGGTAAACTTACTTTTGCTCGAGGCCTAACATTTCATCCTCAGGTTGACAACGCACCATTACCACTTTGGTGTCTCTTGGCGTCGTGAGTTTCTTACCACGAGGAAATCCGTCTGCTTGTTTGCCTTCCAGTATCATAAAAAAAATTACAATAATTGTTGTTTTATTATTTTTTCTAATAGAAAATTCAAATCGAAAATTTCATATGCCCAGCAATAAAATAGACGAAGTTTCATTCAATCTTAGAAATATAATTTCAAAAAATCTCTTGGTGCTCCCCTACGCTACCTAAGTGTGATGGTTACACTAAACTTTAACTTTGTTCAGTAGTTTCGGCTGTGCGTCCGTCAGTCATTCAGTCAGTCAGTCACTTGGTAACGGATGAAATTTATATATATCGATGATTGATTTTGTTATACATTTTCAAGATATCAACATGCACGTGGAGACTCACAAACATACATCTAGTGCAGCAAAGTGTTCAAGGCAAATCCTGTTTAAAATTGGTCGCCGATGACCTGAAAAGTGACGAGTGCTCCGCCATACCCTGGGACGAGTTCCAGGTGAGGATACCACTTGATAACAGGAATGATACTCATACACCGTATTATTTTATTTTAATATTACGTCTTTAACACATACGCTTCGAATTTCACCATCGATATTATTTCACACGAGATATCACATCACTAAAATTTATCATAATTTCTGTATTTGATATTTCTTATCTTTTTTATTGGGATCATTTTCGTAAGTTTCGTATGTAAAATGAGAAAAAGCAAGCTATATAGTTGATGAACTGACTGACGATGGGATAACAAAGCTCTTGAATGGATCAAAAGTCGTACAAAATTAAAGGTTGCTCTACAATGCCTTTTGAAAGTTGTTTAAAGTTGTTTCCAGAACTAAATCCATTAGACGTTGCACAGTTTGGGATTTTGTGAGCGTGTTTTTAATAACGACAAGTAGTTGTTAAATAAAAGCTCATATGTTAAACATGATAAATGTGAGAAAGACTCAAAAATATTCCGATAAAAAGAATTATCCATCTATGATGTGTTCTTAGAATATATAGTTCATTCAAATCGCGTTTGGTCCGTTAGTATTTGTTAAAGAACCAATTTATACCTCATTCAAATTGCATTTGTTCCGTTATTGTTTCCGATAAAACCAATTGATAGTTCAATCAAATCGCGTTTGGTCTGTTAGTATTTGGGAAAGAACCAATTTATACCTCATTCAAATTGCATTTGTTCCGTTATTGTTTCCGATAAAACCAATTGATAGTTCAATCAAATCGCGTTTGGTCCGTTATTGCTTCCGATAAAACCAATCGATAGTTCAATCAAATCGCGTTTGGTCCGTTATTGCTTCCGATAAAACCAATTGATAGTTCAATCAAATCGCGTTTAGTCTGTTACTGTTTCCGATAAAATCAATTGATAGTTCAATCAAATCGCGTTTGGTCCGTTATTGCTTCCGATAAAACCAATTGATAGTTCAATCAAATCGCGTTTAGTCTGTTACTGTTTCCGATAAAACCAATTGATAGTTCAATCAAATCGCGTTTAGTCTGTTACTGTTTCCGATAAAAT
>NJDC01001188.1:53017-76688 GCA_002245475.1 Calephelis virginiensis
AGAACCAATTTATACTTTCATTCAAATTGCATTTGTTCCGTTATTGTTTCCGATAAAACCAATTGATTGTTCAATCAAATCGCGTTTGGTCCGTTAGTATTTGGGAAAGAACCAATTGATACTTCAATCAAATCGCGTTTGGTCCGTTATCGTTTCCTATAAAACCAATTGATACTTTTTTTCAAATTGCGTTTGGTCTTGTGGTATTTTTTTAGTATTATATAGACTCGTCACAAGTGACTCTAGTAATGTACGTGAATATAAATATTCTCTATTTTATTCTATTCATAGTTCTTTGAGTTTGATCCATTAGTGTTTTATCCGATAGAACCAATTCACAGTTCATTCAAATCGCGTTTGATCCGTTACTGTTTTATCCGATATAAACGACTTCTTAGTTTGTACAGTTTGCATTTATTTGATCGCGTTTGAACCGCTAAGTCGCTTTTGATCCTATTCACGATAAACTGCTGAATCGATATTTGGCACAATCGCAGCAAAGACTAGAATGTGACGAATGAAGACCCAAATGTGAAATTGCTTTGTATTTTATCCGTTTTCTAAAAACATATTTATTTAAATTAAAATAACGAATAGACCTGTGAGTCAAATCATGACAATGAAATAACCTAAATGTATATCTAAACCAGCGGTCGGCAACCAGCGTTGCCGACGTCTGACTTGCGGCCCGTGAGTGTCTTGAAAATCAGTTATAAATATCAAAATAAATTCAAAAAAAATGTAGAAAAAAATACTATGCAAGGAACAAACAATTAAACATATACAAAAAATATTATAAACGCAGTGTGCAGCATGTCCGTGTGTGTGTGTGTGTGTGTGTTCATGAACGTTCCGCGTTTGATCGTATAACATACGGCGTATAGTGCAGATTCAGCCTTAAGAACGCGTTTCTCTCCGCCAATTTTATTTTTTTCTATAGGACATGATCCAATTATACGTAGGTATATTTGGTTTCTAGGGTAATCATTACAAGTGTGGCCCAATTTTAATTTATTTTGCCGTCTTGTAGCCCTTGCCTGCCAAAAGGTTGCCGACCGCTGATGTAAACAATTATGTCTAATCAGTTGCAACACAACTTACAAATTTTGGTGTTGTCACTTGTCTTGACTAGAACTTTCTAGATTTATGTGGTGTGGTAGTATAATGGATTTGTGAACTTAAAAAAACTCTGTATCATAGAACAAAACTCTGCAATAGAAAAGGAATTTTCGAAATACAATTTGTTAAATTTATTTTTACTAATTTATAATCTTTTTAATTAATTATATCATTAACATAAAATTTATTTTAGTGGTGTGTATCTCATACAATGCCTTTTTTAATTATACTTGTTTACATTTACACTATAATTATTATTATGTATTATATAATGATATTTAATTACAGCGCAACACGAATCTGTATGAACATGGGAGCCGCAAGCGCTTATATCGAAATGTAACTAAACTTGTTTTAACCTGAGAGGCTACCCATAGATTACGCCATGCACTGTTAAAAGTAACATTCTGAAAATATCAAAATTTTATTTTAGAAAGGCCACAAAATCTACAAAATCTTTCAGTAAAATCATTGATCTCAATTAATGTATCCATTTTCAGTAAAAAGGGACGTAATAAATGAATAGCTTCTTATATCGATCATTGCCATGTTCAAAACGGTCCGTGTTAGTTTCTTCCACCCTAACATTTCCAAAGTTTAATCACAATATCAAATAGACACGTTTTAACAACAATTAAAACTCGAGTACATACATATTTCAAAGATGTTGATAATTATAGTTTCAAGCATGTTTCACTTTTAATGTTCTCTAAATGAGCTTTTACCATAGATTAATTTTTGAAATCATTTCTGATACTAGTGCTTTTATTTCTATGTACAATCATTTAAACTCCGCCGAATGCTATCCCACTTCTGATAAAAAATATGCAGTCGTAGTAAAATGGAAATGAAAATATGCAAAATAAAATTAATTTATAACATATTAGACAGTAACAGAGGCAACCGAAACTCCTGGTTAATTACTAATGACCAGGTCCAAACACGCATTATTTTATTGATATGAAACATTTATGAAGATTTCTTAAAGGATTTAGATGTCTTAAAGGTTCCTAATTTTTTACTTACCTTCATAAATATTGAATGAGAGAGATTATTTTGATGTTTTTTTTTAACTATGATCACTTTTTTCCTTTGTTACAGAAGTTATTGCTTACTCAAATACACAAATTTAATACATCTATATATTGTTTAATTTCATGAAATTAAACTGTTTCTGCTACCACCCGTTTCGAACTAATCTTCTGGTATTGTCATTACTAATAGAGTAATAAATTTTGTAATAAGTAACCTATGGTAAAAGCTTATCCTGCATGATCACCGTGCCATAACCTGTTGTATTAAATATCTTTTTATTGTATAAATAAAATTATTATGTGACAAACTGGAATGCGTCCTTTTCTAACTATGTTGTCTATGTGTCTTTTTTTCTCTATGGCAACTCCCGCCCGCTCGGCTATCGTGACCGAAAGATTCGACTCAAGGTATTTAGCGCGAAAATTAGTGGCGTGACACGTAGTGGTAAAAGTTTTGAGTGCAAATTAGATTGTAGACATGGTTTAATAAAATACTACGCCTGGTATGTTGTTCTAACTGTCAGTTTATTCCAAGATACCTCAACGTCATTGTATTTTCTAAGAGTTTAGAAAAATTAGCAACGTATATCATATTAATTTTACGAAATATGTTTTCGCATCCACCAATTTCTGAAAATCTAAATTGACAATACTTTATTGATGTCATCTTGCGCTAAACTGGCAACAGCAGACCTTGTTTTCTTAGACCATGGTAGAGATTTTGTGTCGTAGCCAAGGGGGTTCGTCTGTGTAAAATAAAGCGGTGAAAGATATTTTCGTCTCATTGTTTCTGGAAGAGTTAAGCACATTTCCACTAGTTCTAAATTATCTGTCGCTTGGAATATTTAGCTTATTCCGTCACTCCGACACATAAACATGACTTTGATAATGTCTGTGCACAAAATCGTTGAAAAGTTACATTGAAAAACATTTCCCATTTTTTTTTCGGATTTTGGTCAACCGCGAATTGCGTGTTTAAAATCGATAGGCTGTTTGATAATACTTATTCCGATTTCATCAAATTACATTTGAGTACAATGAATTTAATTATTTTCTGCTTTAAACTATTGCTTTTTAATGGTTAAAGCCCGGTGAAGTTGTAAAAACCGCGAGGTTGGCAACACATTAGTCATTCAAAAAAAAAAATCCTTTTTAATGCAGCAAAATCTCTAGCTAAACTTATACAAGTATTTGCGTAATTTGCATGGTAAATATAGAACGTAGATATCTATATATACTAGTTGTTATTACATAATTAATCAATACGCTTAAATTTAGATTAAGTCAGCCAATTTATAAATAAAAGTATAAAGTGTAAAGCGGAAGCGCATAATTTAAATAGTAGTACTATACTAATAAGTGGAATCATTATAATATCATTAAAACAGTTTTCTAATGATATTGTAGTTAGATAAGTGTTAAAATACTGGCAGTTTTTGTATTAAAATTTCTTAAAAATTTAGATAACGAACAAAATGAGACGAAAATAGATCTTTCCTGTTATGTTTGGTTGGTACACGCTTTACAACTCGTGCCACTGAAGAAGCATCTGCTTTTTAGCTAAGAGTTTGAGTGATCGTTGTGAGTGCGAAGTGCAATTATATCTCTACTAGCTGCTACCTGCGGCTTTGCCCGCGTTTTCACAGAAACCCGGTGTGCGATCGGGATTAAAAATAGCCTATATGTTAATCCAGGTCACAATCTATCTGTCTTCCAAATTTCAGACAAATCCGTTCAGCCATTCGAGCGTGAAAGAGTAACAAACATCCATACATCCATACTTACAAACTTTCGCATTTATAATATTAATAGGATCTTACTTGACAGTATAAACAGTACCGTTTGTTTTGTTATTATTTTACAAAAATGTTTGTAATTTTATTGATTGACCGCCTCGTTGGCCGTGTGGCTAGCGTACACGTGTAACTACACCGACTAACCGCGAGGCTTGGGTTCGATTCCCGACGGGGGCAGGCATTAGTGTGATGAACATTTAGGTGTATTATTTGATTTTAAACGAAAGTGATTACTTGTCACAAGTATTACCAAATTACTACATTTTTTTTTAATTGATAAATAAACAAATATCCCTGGACAAGTCACACAAATTGAATCTAGCCACAAAGTAAGCAAATTATAGCTTGTGTTATGGATTTTAGTCAACGATACCTATACTTAGAAATACTTAAATAGATACCAAAATAAACTTAATAAACACCCAGAGCTGGAAATGCAGACATCTAAATGTTCATCACACAAATGTATGCTCCCGTCGGGAATCGAACCCCGAGCCTCGCGGTTGGTCGCTGTAGTTAGGCTTGTACGCTAGCCACTCGACCAACGAGGCGGTCGAGTGGCGATGAGTCATTTTTTCATACCTGTTTAAAAATATGTAAACTTTCTTAATTGTATGTTATAATATAATCTTTACAAATGTAAAAAGTTGTTAAGGCCCGTCACATACATTCGAAATAATTCCTTACGGAAAAACCACAAAGGAAGGAATACGGACAAACCGTAAGCACATCACAATTTTTTTTTTATTTGGAATTCTAAAGGTGATTTGAATGGTGCTAGTCATTGAGTATTCAATTAAAAGAAAATGTAACCATTACTGAGTCACTAAAAATGGCAAATAATAACAATTAGGTATATTATTGCCTCTGTGGTCTAACGGTTCAGCTGTTGGACTAGACTGCCTGAGGACCCGGGTTCGAATCCCGGGTCAAGCAACTTAAACAAAATTGGGTTTTTCCAATTTTCTAATTAAAAAAATATTGCTCAGGATTGGAAATGTGTACGGTTGGCGATAGGCTTGCAGTGATAGGTGGCAAGCCTAGCCTATCACATTGTGGGACTTAGTGTCTTCGGCTAGTCGTGGGTGCCCTGGATGTGCCTCTGCCTACCCCTTCGGGGATATGGGCGTGAAGATGCTTTTTTATGTTATTATTTAATTCTTATGTACGTATAAATTGAAACATAAAATACGAAATATTAATATTGAACAAATTTACTAAAATTTTAGCAAAATTTTGATAATTTATTCTGAAATGTCGCCAAATATGGGAAAAACATGGCTAATTTGGCAACATGCTGCCATTAGGCACGGAATTTTCAAACGTGTGTGGCGACTTATACACATTCTATGGAAGAGTTGCGTTCGGAATATTTTTTTTCTTTACGCGATAGCACTGGCCCGCTTGTGAAACCTAGAAACGGGGAAATTTCTGATCACGTGTGGCAGGTTCATTGCATTGTATGGATTCGCTGCGTTAGGAATTCTATTTCAAAATTCGAAAAGGAATTCCGTACCGAAATTTCGAATGTATGTGGCAGGCCTAAATAATGCATATTGTCGCTAGAGGTTGAGTTTTTCGCTGTAATCATAGACATTAGATAGTAATAGTTATATTTATTCTTTTATTTACCGTAGAGAATCTTAGGTTTTAACCCGACGAGAAACGTACTAGTTATCAATTCAACGTGTGTATTTTTATGTTAGACCTCACAATTTTTTCGAATTTGGGAACTCCTAGGTAATTGTCTAAAATTTTAGGGCAATTGCTTTTTGAGTAACATACGCTAAGAGATATTGAAGTTAAGTGGGTTAGTGCAGTTTTACTGTGTTTAAATTATTGTCCTAAATATTATCGATAAAAACAGGTTCTTTAAGTAAGTCTATAATTAATGACCTTCTATTTTTACCTTTATGAATAACCATAATTTTCAACCTACCCAATAAATATAACAACTTAGCAAATACGCGATTTTTTTGCCATATTTTACAAAAGTTGTATATGCATGGCTTAGTTGTATAGTTTAACAAATCATTAACGTGGTTATGTTTTTGCTATTACCAGCTTTTTAATACAAACTCAGAATAAAATGTGCATAAAAGACTGCTCTTGATTTAAGCTAGGAGAAAATAAATGTTCTGGTTTTCTTTTTAATTTTCTGATGATTTGTCACCATAATACACAGTGTATTTTTTTACCTCATTATGCACGCACACTGCACAGATAGAAGCATGCAAGCAAGATTCGTATTCGAGACGATGATTTCGGATTTAAATCCTGTCTGAGATGAATTTTATTATTTCTAAAAATCATTTCAAGGGGGGGGGGCAGAAGAACAAATCCGTGACTTCACCACCATAGAGGTGAAGAAGTCTCGGGGTTGTTCTTCCTTAAGAACTTGTTGTTCCTCTCGAAGCTGCTGGTTAGACTCTCTTTCAGTGTCATAATTTCTTTTTCGCGCTTCTCTTTCGCTATGTGTTTGGTGGTATTCTTGCAACAACGGTACATTTCTTTTTTTAACTCTATCCATACCATGATTCGATTGTTAACATTATAAATAGTGTATCTAGGATAACTGGAACAACAAGCATTTGCTAGACGAACATATTTTTTGGTATTTTCTGAGTCTGAGTGCTAATTAAATTAATTTGATACTTAAATAAGTATTGCAGTATAAAGAATCTTAATTTGATAGATTTTTTGATACGTTATCACCACTTTAATTTTAGGACATATTTAGAATTTTCAAGATCTAAATTTCTACAGGTTGTTGATTGCATAGTGTGTACTATCGATAGAGATCGTCCTAATCTGAAATGACACGTCCTACGCAATACACATATAACCACTTTTGTAATTGGACATTCAGTTACATACATTTTACTAGGTGGTAGAGTCTCGCAGCGACTCGCCCGGATTGGTATCGCCCTTACCTGTTCCTACCGCCATAATGTCAGCGCTTGCCGTTGACGTGTTCCGGTTCGGAGGGCAGGGTAGACGGTTAACTTACTTTTCCTCGAGGCCTAATATCCCGGCCTATGGTTGGCAACGCACCATTTCCATCTTTGGTGTCTCTTGGCGACGTGAATTTCTTACCATTATGAAATCCGTCTGCATGTTTGCCTTCCAATATCATAAAAAAAATATAAATATCAACCAATTTCTTCGGATTTGTTGTACAACTAGTTTAGAAATCGTGCGAACGCGATACAGAGCTGACGTCTTGTTCCATATGATACGACAGCATTACTTACTACAAATAACATTGCCGATGTCATTATGCGTTGTGTTGACCGATACTTACACATTTTGCAAAAATGACATACACAGAGATAAATTGTCGTTTTTGATATTATTAAAATTCGCACTAACACATCTATGTAAAATAGTAGCGGAGGTTATTTTAGCTTTGACGATTTCTACTGTTATAAACTATATATAGATATATAGACTAGATATAGATAGAAACAATGGCTAAATTACGTATATATAATTATTAAAATTACATTTTTTGGTTTACAAGTTCAGTAACAAAGCATGATTTCGTAGCACCTGTTTTGGCTTGTTATGTTTCTGCACTTAAAATTATGTTAAAGTTAAAACTCTACATAAAAGACAATGCCAAGTGTACACATAAAAACTATCATGACTTTCTTAATGATGTTATAATTGAACGAGTTCTTAATAATTTAATTAAAAATGAAAGTTGTTATTATTATTATGCATTTTAAAAATTGATTCCTTCCCTTCCCTCTTCGAAATTACGTTTGGGGTGAAGAACTATACACAATACGCTTGCAGATAGACGATCGTAGTTCATATTATTATTCAAAATTCTTTATTCTGGAAAATTTAGATTTTGAAAACCTTTTTTGAGGTAGTGAAGGTTTTTACCAAGATCATGTCACAGGCGTTCCTGATGTAATATTATTTTCGCGTACGCAAGATCTTTGAAAAACACCTGTATCATTAAATCGCCTCTGTGGTCTAGCGGTCCGGGTGTTGGACTTGACTGCATGAGGTCCCGGGTTCGAATCCCGGGTCGGCCAACAAAAAGAAAATTGGATTTTTCCAATTTTCTAACAAAAAAATTTTGGTCGGGACTGGAAATGTGCCCGGTTGGCGATAGGCTTGCCACCTATCACATTGTGGGACTTAGTGTCTTCGGCTAGTCTAGGGTGCCTTGGTTGTACCTCTGCCTACCTCTTAGGGGATATGGGCGTGAAGATTTTTTTTTTTATCATTAAACGTATACGAAAACAAATTTAGTTTTATTAACAGACCACTTGTTTACTGTATGAGCTCATTTAATTATAACAGGAAACAATGCTACAACATGTTTCGAATATCTTAGATAATACATTGCATGTGACTAATTCATAGTACCTATTCAGTTTCATTGCACGTAAGCCTCTTATGAAAGTTTCCTTTAACAGAATAAATTTTCAATGCGAGCCCGCGCCTGGTCTGAACCAAAATCAGAAGGAGATGAACTAAAGCCAAGAGTCATACCGAAGATAGCACTGAGGATGATGCGCACTGAATTGCCAAGGCTTTTGAATGATAAGGTACAGTTTATTTCACCCCTTAAACTCTACTTGAACACTGGAGAACAATGCACAGTTTTAATCCTCTATAGGCACAAGAATCATCTACATCTACACATTTATAATTTTACCTTAAAAAGTATAAAATTAAATGAAATTTTCGCGTAAAAGCTTAGGCTGTTACGATTTTGAAACCGAGAACGATGTTGACATTGATTGTCACGCACTTTTTACATAGCACTTATACTATTCCCCATTTAAGCCTACCAATTACATTGTACAAATGTTATTTAAAAGTGTGTTTACAGTCGAATTTCACCAAGTGCCAACAATGAAAAATATTACTGCGTAGTCAAAATGCGACTTGACACCTAATACACATGGGGAAACATCGGTTGTAAATTAGACATCTAAGATTGGCATTATTCATAGGGGAACCCAACCGATGTAATCTCTGTAGAGATTTTTGATACAGGGTTACATCTAAAGCACCAGCCAAATTTTGAGAAACTGTTTGCAGTCGGTTACACTTTCGACCTCTTATAAAACCAAAAATTGAAATTAATCAAATTATATTTTTTCGCAAAATACAAGATGCACGGTTATAAGGTAAACAAAGAATAAAACTGTTCCCATTGACTGCAGTCGCATTCGCAGGCTGGTGACGTCATGACTCGTACTACTTACGAAGTAGTGGGACAACAAGTGAAGCATTTTTGCGGACTGTTTTAAATGAATGTTTATAAAAGAAAATATTACAATTTGGTAATAATATTTAAAATGCATTACCATTACAGCCTATACCCCCCTACATTAAAATTTGGCCGCTTCTTTCAAAGTTACCCTGTATATAATATATTAAAGGCATGGTAAATCATACAGTTTTTTTATTTATAATTATTATATACATATCAAAATAACAAAAACTTGGGAATGATGCCAGCTTAAAAATTTTAATTTTTTTTAATAAAAGTTAAAAGTGGCCCTTTAACTTTAAAATATCAACACGATAATTGTGAGCGTCCCCGCTAAGAATAGGAACAGACATAAATCTATACTCCTTATACCAGCTAGGCAGTTAGCCTATTCTTGAAAGGAGTCCGGAACTGACTGCTTACCTATGCATTATTCACAGGGAGAACCAACCGGCTTAGCTCCATTCGAAGAAATCCTAGAGGCAAGGATACAGGACTTGAACATTTCCATGAACATGAGCACCTCTCTTGCTCTGTCTGAGTTCATAGAAGACGAAGTCCTCGTGCCGCCTATGCCATTAGAGGTAAGGCATTATCTATATATTAATTCGTGATGCCAAAACTTTGGACCCCTGTTTACGAAAATTGCGTGGACGCAAGAGCATAAAATTTGGCACCCTTATAGTTTATGTGTAGGAGAAGTGCAGAACGCTAATATTTTTTCAATAATAATGCTTATAAAGTATATAAAATCAATAAATAAAACATTACCCACACTACCATGCATTTAACACACACAAACAAATATATTGATGGTAACGATAAAAGATCACAAATGGCGCACTCAAAAGATTGGAAACAAAGTAGTTGGTCTTGAGAAATGAAGATGGCATTCTTATCAACAAGATATTAAAGTTTATTATGGTCAAATTTCGACCAACGGGCGACCACTAGTATAAAGAAAACTGCTTTAATAAGCACGTATTTTTACAGATTAATTGTTTTGGCTTCCTTGTATCTAATTCATGTCAAAGTGTGCACAAGACTTTTATAAGTTTATAGCCTCACTATATTTAAGTTTAAATGATAGGGGAATTTCTCAAAAATACTCATTTGTTTTCTAAAAATATTGGCAATATTTAGAATGGAAGCTCAGAATTTATATTATACGAGTCTACTTAAAATAAGTGAAGCTTTTAAAAACAAAAAGCGCTTATAATGCTATAGGTTCTAAAGAGTCATCAACAACAAATATCTACCTTTTACATTATATCTAGAAATACTGCTTTTTAATTAAAAAATACAGAGAAAATTTTACTCCACGCCGGTGGCAAAATATTTTTTAAAAGATAAATTCGCTAAGTGCCTTTCATGCAACTTTACATCTTATATTGACTAGAATATATGTATAGAGTTGTTATTACATAATTAATCATTTCGCTTAAATTAAGGTTAGGTCAGCCAATTTAAAAATAAAAGTATAAACAGTAAAAAGTGTAAAGCCGTGGCTCATTATTTAAATGCGCTTCGGACATGTAGGATATGAACTATGTATTATTACGTTTTCTAGGTGCTCATAGAAAATGTAAAACTCCACCTAGTCGAAGACAGAACATCCCGTTCTATATCCTTAGCACCTCCTCAACCCTTGGACTTGGATTTGACCACCATGCGTCTAAACCGAGACGTCTCAGGTGTTATCCACCTAGGTCCAGCATTACCAGAATCGAAAACTGTATCTCCCAGCACCCCACAACCTGAGCTACAGCTGGCTATGGAAGAAATTAATAGACTGAACAAGGAAAATGAAGAACTAAGGAAAAGATTGACCACGTTGAGTCGAATCGCAGAAGATAATCGAGATTTGAGAGCGTAAGTAGTTTATGGTTATTTTTCTTCATAAACATTTGTAATTATACTGCTGACTCCAGCTATAGCGAAATAAAAACAGTAGTTTTTAGTATGAAAATTAGGTGATGGACGTTATTTCCTCAACACACCAACTAGTATTACAGATTGCTTCGAAGAAATTCTACTAATTAGGTTGGATCGATTAGAAAAAATAATAAATATGAAACACAAAGGAATATTTATTTATCTGTCACTAGTAATAATATATCGAAATGTATTAGAAAATTAAAAATACACATTTTCTATTTTTTGTTGCTCGACCCGGCTATCGAATCTGGGACCCCCAGAAGTCAAGTCCGACGCCGGATAGCGGTCCACCACACAGGCGATTGTATTTTTTAACTGACTAAAAATTTGAAACTGAAAAAAATTAGATTCTTAATTCGACTGTATTTTTTTTAATGTTCGTAACGCGATTAATCGGCAAATAGCTAATCAATTTCAATGTTTTTTTTTTGGAAAAAAAGGAATTGATTCCGAAATTATCTCACATAAATGTTATCAATATCCTATTCGTAGTTTTTGGGTTATACTGCATAAATGTACGTTTATGTTGAAGACCTCTTAATGAATGATAACGATGACATATGATTGTTAAAACGCGACGTGTTGCCTTATGAAACAGTTGGCATCGATTTTTGCCATTTTACTGAGCTTTAATATTGTAATACAAAAAAGGAAAATGACGTATTTACATGTGGTAAAAATTACTAATCATTTATAGATTACCCAACGGATAGATGCAAACGGACCGTTTCTAATCCGAGTCTGAGAAGTAAAGCCTAAGAGCCTTTACCATGAGTTGATTGTTATTATTTCATATTTTTGGTCTTAAACATTTTTTTTTCTGTTAGTTATGAACAGAGGCGCTGTTCAAACTTTTCACATAAATAATTTACAGAGACAGTTGTGAGTATAGTAAACTTGACAAGCCCTAAACTCATGATAAGCGCTAAGATCCACTCCGGATCGAAATATGACAATGGCGAAACCAGGTGTTACGGCGGTAGAAATAGATATCAGTTGCACCAACCGAGACAGCTTGGAGGTTTCACTAGCGAATGATAGTTTTCTCTCAAGTGAAAGTGATTTTATTTTTGAAATTCACTGTTACATAACAGGAAAGTGGAGGAAGCATCAGTTCTAAAACAATGTGTGCACGCCGCTCAACAAGAAGCGGCCAACCTGTTGGCCGACAAACAAGAGCTGCTGGATGTTGTTAGAATACTGCAGGTAATGTAATATATATATATATATATATATAATATAAATTGGTGAAGTTCATATAAACTACTTTCGAGATGTACTTTGCTGATGCTCTAATTGGAATCTTGTGAGGTGAACCTGAGATTCGTATGTAAAGTCTATTGCATAACTGTACATAAGTAAACTGATTTAAAATTGGAACAAGTCATTAGTGAGTAATGTCGATATGGTATCAGAAATAGGTTAGGCAGTGATAATAATCTAGGCAAACCATTGCAAAACAACTACTACAGTAGTGGAGTAAAACAAAATTAAATACTCAACTAAAGGGCGATGGCGTTCTCACAAACCTACATGTAATAGATGATCATCAACTTAGATATATAAAATACGTAAACATGCACATTTTAACGCTTCGTCCCTTGCTTGGCTATCACAGCCAGAGAATATCTAGTGTGAAGTTTTGCAACTCCTATGGATCTGCCTAGTTTCCTCTAAATTTTTTTCGAAATGTTGCAAACCTCGCGGTTTTTACAGCTTCACCGGACTTTATGTTTCGTCTACATTGATTATTTTTTTTATTCAAACACGCCTGTTCGGATACTCTTTAATAAACTTACAAGTTACCCGAACGAAATTATAAAATAAATATGTATTGATTTGTGTTGTGATATTTCATTTTTCAGGAACAAGTGTCAGGCGGTTGTGGTAAGAGATAGCGATCTCGTAGCGGGGCGCAATGTTGCCTCGATTGCACTGCCTGCTGTGGGGATCAGCGTTCCTGAACATTATTGCCATCGCATAAGTCATATGTAACCTTGACTGTCCCACTTCTGATATGGTCTTATGGACTCAATATCATCAGAGCCTACTTTATATGGCATAAGCCATGAACGGCCTTGACTGCCGTACTGAAAGAAAACTACCTAATCACCATTTCAAAAGCCAAACATAACAGTTTTTATTCGGTTCAGAGACATTTTTTTCAGGGCCTCTTTGAGATTCGGTGTTTTCATAGATATTTAGATTTAGCTATGAATTACTATTTTCTGTAGATTTACCTCGGTGTACTTGAAGATAAAAATTTGCAGTCCTTTAAGCCCAGTTAACGTGTAAATAGGTCGAATAATTTGCATAATTAAATTTCGTATACAAAAATATTGTAAGAAGGCTATTTCAAAAGTGGGATAATCTCGAAGTTTCAGGTCGTCATTAATAGAAGCTCGTCACAAAATACTTGATTTCATCAATTGGTTCAGCTGTCTTTAAACTATATTTTTGTCTTGAACAGCTAAGTCTATACTTAGTAGTAACCTAAAAAAATTGAATTTGACAAGTATTGATTTTAAAAAAAAACTTTAACCGACTTCAAAGGCTGGTAATTGACATACTTTCTATAATAGTTACATCTTTAAAGTATTTACCCAAATTTGTGAATTAATGCATGATATGTTAAAATCAGTGTAAGATAATAAAATAGTAACGATCATAATCCAAATACTAGTTTCGGAAACAAACATCCATACTTCCATACATAGGTAAGTACAGTACTACTATTTAAATTATGCGCTTCAACTTTACACTTTATACTTTTATTTTTAAATTGGCTGACCTAATCTAAATTTAAGTGAAATGATTAAGTATGTAATAACAACTCCATATAATTATCTTAAAAATACATTTCCAAAGCTTGACGAATATAGCCAAAGCGCATAATTTAAATAGTGCTACTGTACTATACATGCATAATTTTTAGGACTGTAGAACATTTATTTCATGTTGAATTATCATTTTTGATGTCGGTTAAAATATAAATTCAGCATATGCTTTTGAAATTAGTGTTTTGAAAATTTAAAAAAAATGACTTCCAGTCACTTATAGGCAATTGATTGATTTAGTACTTTGAATCTAGTTAGAACTTAGTTTGCTTGAACTTAGATAGGTAAAGAGTGTCAAAAATTTTATAGTAATCTTTTATTAGACAACAAGGGAAATATGGGATACAAAGTGATATTTGATGTAATTGTATATAATTTGCAGTCAAATAAAATTTGTGTCTACCCACGTTTATCTCTTTTCCAAAATAAATCCCAGTTTTAATGTGCGAAATTTACAATGTTTAGAAAATATTGAAATAATATTGCCTTACATGGTAAGGCAAGAATTTTTACGTCAACAATTTGTAATACTGTTCTGTCGTGTCAAAGCCCTCTGGTAATATACAATACATTAAAATATTATACATTTAGACAATAATTGTACCGATGATCTCATTATTGTTAAACGTATTTTACACAGATTTCCATATTTTATGTACTTACGTAATTGATTGCTCATCAATTGTAATAATTTTATGATCTGCTTAATATTAACATTTTAGCCACCAAAAATTGAAAATGGACATTGAAATTTAAACTTCCCTTGGTTGGTTTTTTCCTTGTCATTTAAAAAAATGTAAAAACTTTATTTTAGTAATGTTTTCATAAACTGTGAAAATAAATTTTCTATTTAAGGTCGCTTTACAGAATCAAATTTTAGCACAAATCATGAAAGTAATTACAACAATGTAAAATACAGAAAACAGATTTCTGGAAAAATGATTAAATGAAATTTATCAAACTGACTTAGAATTGTAAGCAATTCGTAAATGCGGCATTTAAAGTCACAATCTAACAGAGTTATGTAACTATGGATATGTCTTTAAATGAAAAAAACGTTTGTACTGTTTTACGTATCAATTATAATTTAGTATTTTGTAAATTGCCTAACGGTTTCGCTTATAACAGCATCATCAGGGCTAAAACTTAAATCAAATATAACTATAGATAGATGGACAGGGATATTGGTTTAATTTTCGACATGAACATGGTTAGATCAAATGAGTGTAACTACTAGTTAATTTATAGTATATATTTATCTTGTGCTATTTGTGCCTCATAAACATATTAATTTGGTTGTAATATACCTTTTATCTAATATATGTTTTACTGTAACATAATAATTTTAATAATTGTTCTTAAGTTAAATGTAAAATTAACAATATACGCAATAAATAGCTACGGGTCGAGTATACAGCCCTGTGGTACTCCAAGTCTTATTGCATCACATTAATTTTAAATTTAATGTTTTATCTATAGGGTAATAGTTGACGATCATATTTCGATCGTCTTTTGTATTTAATGATAATTCAATTTTGAGATTTTAAAATACAAGATACGTTTATCAATTTTTTTTTTGTTTTAAGTTTAAATCAAAAATATCAAACCCCAATTAATCTACCAATCCCAACTCACCAGTGACCTTAATAAAACACCAAATATTTGAAATATTTATTTTTGCAATTGAGATATAATTTATTGTTAAAAAGGTGTACGGGGTTAAATATAGACCCCAAATTTAATTACATAGAATACATAAAGCATTTTAATTCAAAACATATGTATCAAATTGTAGAGGCATTTGAAAACCCGATTTTACTGTTAAAGTTTTATAGTCATGTGTATAATTGAATAAAAATGCTGTTCAGTGAGGATAATTAAGCAGAAGATTCCAGAGACAGCTAACTGCTGAGGAAAAGGTAGCAAGATTGCAAAGTTTAAAAAAATCTAATATATTCTACTGTGAAAACTATCCTGATTGGTCATTGTCAGATTAAGTAGGAGTATTTAAAACAGATTTTTGAAATCTCTTGGAAAACCTGCTCAATTTCGCGACATGCATATCTGACATTCAGTTTTTTTTTTTAAATTCAACAACTAATTTTAATTTTAAAAATATATGTTTTTTACAAAAGTCTAGGTTTTGTTTAATTTGAATCGATATTTTGCGAGAAATGGATTCATTTGAATCCCTGATCAGATTTTAAGTTTGCAACAAATAGTCTACAGCCTACTTGTGCCTAATCGTTTGAAGCTTTTTTCTTTTAACACGTATTGTTCTTGGAATCTTTCAAGTTCTACTTTTCAAGTAACTGAGGCTATTTCTTTATTTTTTCTGAAGAATTACATTTTCAACATAGTGCTATATCAATATCAAGTATCAAACATCATAATATATCAAATGCATGTAACCAGATTGAACATGTGTATTTGTTGGAGCGAGGCTCTATAATCAGCCTTAATTAATAAGAACAGAAACCAATTTTATTTAGAATTTGTGGATTTAGCTAATAACAAATGTTATATAATCATATCAATATGGTGATGTCTAGATGTACAGAATGTTGTAATGTTTAAGAAATTTATTCGAGCATATTAAAATGTGACCTGTGGTTTTATATTGTCTTTTTGTAATGTTTCCGAAGTTAATAGTGAGATGTGCTAGTTATAAATCTCCTACCCCAGGATTTACAAATTTTTAACTCGTTACAGCGTATCGGTGTTAACCTGTAATGCTTTTGTAGGTTTAGTTCAGACCATGCATTAAGAGCTCGATCACGTTTTAAAACATAATTCAATTATTGTTAAACTAGCAACCCGTCCCAATTTCGCACGGGTGGACAAATTTCTACATAGATAAATAGAAATTTTCCTCTTGGAATAAATATAAACCTTTCTCTGTCTATTAAAAAACGCATCAAAATCCGTTGCATAGTTTTATACTATGTATGTAGTGATTAACTACAATTTTTCATTCGAAATGTTCTTTGTAATATCCATTGAAGTTTTGCTTTCGATAGCATTATTTTAATTTTATCATTTTTCTTATGATATTTATTTTTCTACAAATTTTATCTTTTTAGAAACTCGAGCAGTAGTGCTTTATAGTTGATTAATATCAAATGCCAATCGATATATCTATAAGGAGCAGAAAGTCTTTTTAAATTTTAAATTTTCGTTTAAGTATCTTCATGACCGTAATCACGAAGAGGTAGGCAAAAGTACTAACAGGGCACCAACGACTAACGGAAGATACAGTCCTAAAATGTGTTCATTTTATCACAAAATTTAACATAGACACACTTCTTTCTAATTTTTTTTCTTTTAAGTACTAATGAAATTATAAAATAAAAAAGCGCCACATAAAACAAACACGCTCCATTGTGCTTTGACTAAATGATGCTGCTACATATCGTGCTCAATAATAAAAAATAAGAGACACAGAATAAAGTCAATATTTAATTATGTTTTAAATAGTGCTCGAGATATTTTACGCTTGGTGTGAATTGACTCATTCTGCTACATTACTTACTAAAGCGATCTTATCTTGGTATCTTCTTTAACAAGTAATCAATCTCATGTATAAATTTGCTTTCGGTGTCAAATTAACTATATACAAAGTAATATATTTTTAATAAATACTTGTAAATCGATATTTCTAAATTAGATTAACTTTTGTTGCTTCTTGTATTTTTAATAACTGTTATTTTTATAATTTTATGAGTTTGTACTCGATTAACTGTTAGGGTGATATAACAAAGTAAATATAATTATAACCCAACCAATATACAGGCTTATATTGTGTGTATATTAATTATTTGTTTAGTTACATAATTTCAAGTTTAGTGTAACTTAAAGGCAGGCTGTCGAAACGAGCGTTATTAACACGTTAGTCTCTGCTACAAAGAGGCAGGTTAATGCACTATGCAAGGTTTACCTTTTTTCAGTCTGATACTATTTGTCATGCTGAAATATTTTATTATCATCTGACGCTACGCTCGATTGACATCCCATACGTTAACATAGTGCAATTAGCCACTTGCTCTGTTGCCGTCACTAACACTGCAAAAGACTGCCTTTGGATGGGTCTGTATTGTAAAGATGGTAATGTGTAACTGCTTTTATTATTATAATTTAGAAAACAATTTATATCGATTTGTTCCTATGCTGTTTAATCTCAATAAAAGTATTATTGGTGTTATTTTTACTGTGATGTAAGCCTTTGATATTGTGCTACTATATCCGTTCTGCTTCGACTTGTAACTAATCGGCTAAAATTTTGTTAAGTGTTCACATTAGGACGTTTTTTTTATTAAAGTTATCTTTGTGGACGGTAAAAAGTTAGTTGGGACGTATTCGCACTGTGATTTTTAAGCTCCTTGTCATGTATAATCGAAAAAATCAAATTCTTTAAAAATTAACATTTGTCTCATTCTGTAATACCAGACATTAAAGAAATAAACGTAACAATCGGATCGTACTGCAACTGATACTTCGACAGTACGACTAACAAACGTAGTCTTATCAAAATACTGTGCCTCCTAATGAGATAAAAGCGTTTTCATTATTTTTTTTCATTTTCATGTACCTACAAGTACATACGTAAGTGACACATTATACTTTCTTCTATTACATTATTATAAATGGTTCAATAATTGAAAGGCAAGCTTGAAATATAGTTAACAAGGAGTTAAATTAAAGTTATAGTTAAAGTGGACTGATAAATACGCCCAATTTTAAATCAGGGTTGTTTTTGGTGCCATTATACGCAAATTTTTTCACAAATTTGTGCGGAACTTTGGTAAATTTTAAATGTTTTCTAATACTACCAAATGTTGCTGTGCATCGACAACAACTACATTAAAATATTATCAATATGTATTTTAACTAAGGTAAAACATGTTTTATCTATCTTTTTCATTACGAGACAGGTTGCAATAAATAAAATTGAGTTTGTGTGCGACTGAATTGATGTTAGCGACGAGTGACAACTTCGTATTTACGTTTTTTTCTGGAGAAATCTCTTCCATAATATTTTGTACGAGGTGCTCTTGATTTTCCGTGTTCTGTTATAGGTTAATTAAGACTTTTTGCTCAATTGTAAGCAAATGTTATTGCAGTATTGTACACAAGTGTCCCATGTCGCGGACGCAGCGACTCTGACGCTTGCAATGGAAATCTGCCTTTATGTACGTACAGGATTGAACCCTTAAATATAAATGTAGTTTGGTAAAAATAATGATTTTGAAAGTTTTCATGCGTCGCCGACGATATTTTCATGGTCTATAGTCATGCATAAGTACATTTAATTCATTATATGATGTAAATGGTTGTTGCAATAATAATTTATGATGGAATTGTTACAATTAAATTTAATATTCTTTAAGGTGTGTTATTTTCTGCCCGACTAGTATATATTGTGTGCTTTGCGCGTATGTTAGTATGGATCCTGCGGGGTTAGAATGAACACCGTCGTCTTGACACGAACGTTTCGTTTTGGGCCGCTTATAAATGTCAAACTCAAAAAGCGTAGAACGTTCGTGCCAAACAAAACGTGACGTCCGCGATAGACGTTAGTACGTCATGAAACGTTAGCGAACGAATGACTTTGTTAGAAATTCGTAGAAACGCGCCCGAAACTAAGATTTGATAGACGAATTCGTTTAAGAAACGAAACGAACGCTCGTTTTGCCTGCGATCGTCATATCGGCCACGTTTCTAGAACAAATAATATTGTCTGGCACTTTTCCCTTGCAATAATTTAGTTCAAATTGTTCTAATTTTTTGAGTAAATACCTATTTCATTTTGATTTTCCCTACATCTTTTTTTTTAAATTTATTTTCTTATTCTTCCTTTTTTGTAATATCTAAATTGCAAAATGTCGAGGATGTGGAATGTGCTTCGCCTTCTAAAAGCTGCCGATAGTGATGAAGCAAGGCAGGAGAGGCGTAATATGGTTGCTCGTAGGAGAACGCAACGAATATCTCTAATCAACAACATTCCGGACTTGCAATTCCCAATTCATTACAGAATGACAAAACCGGAATTTCAAGAACTTTGTCACGAACTGAGAGAATTCTCCTTTCTCAGAGATTCCAAAATAACGTTGGAACTAAAGTAAGTAAGTACATAAAATATATTCTCATCTGTGGAGGTGGTTGCATATTGGGCAATGACATATATTGGGTTTTTCAGGGGACACATAAGTGATCAGTGTTTGGCACTACTTAATTGTTGAAACCAAGGTCTACAAAAATATTTTTTTTTACAATCTTTCTAAAACTCTATATAATTCCAATATACACATAATAAACATGTGTTTTTATAAAAAATTTATGTAAACGGAATTATACAAAATTCCAATGAGATTATAAGTCACCTAAGTATCTGATTCATAGAAAATAAAACTACTTTTAAAGTAACTGGCTTACACAGCAACTAATAATAGCTAAACTTATTTCTGTAACCCACTGACAAAATATCTGGAATCCCAATATGTTCATATAGGTTTTTTTTTATTTTAGGCATTAACAGCTCTATCATTTTACTCTATGGGGTCTTATCAAAAAGGCATTTCTAATGAAACTTGCATGGACCAAAGGACAGTCAGCAAATGCCTTTTTGAAGTAACAAAAGCATTAAACCAACCACGCATAGTAAACCGGTGGATTAAATTCCCCATTTCTCAGCTGTGAAACAGGGGTAAGACACACCACAGTGTTAATATAAGTATATATCATAAAAAGCCTTCATTTAAGTACCAAGAATTTCAGCATTATCAATCTCAATCTTTCAGATTTTACTCGAAATTTGGGTTTCCTGGAGTGCTAAGTGCTATTGATTGCACACATGTTGCAATTGTGCGACCAGCAGTGGATGAACAGAAAAGGGTATCATTCCTTAAATGTCCAAATGGTAAATAACTATTACTGTTGTTATTACATTACATTGCTGAACGGTTATTAAGCTTAATCCTTATTAAATTTTGTAGAAATCGTCAGGATATGCCAGTGGCTTTGACCTAGCGGTCTTGAACTTTATTAAAATATCTATTTTCAGACTTTTTAAAAACATTAGCTTCTGTTAAAAAGTACAGCTACACGTTTTATATTATTTCACGGGACTGACCGCTAATAGGTTTTTCTTTTTTAAAATTGGTATCCATTACACAATACCTTGAAAATGATGTAAGAATAAATGAAGTACCTATATTCAAATAAAGTAATTTGACGTATTACAGGTCTATACAATTGTTAGCACTGAAATATTGCATGCTGTTACTTCCATCACAGTCGAGGTACTGACGCGACAATCACACATTGGTTTCTTGATTGGTTAAATCCGTGAACACGAAATATACCGAGGCGCCTAATTTAAAAAGTATACCAACCTACATTAACCATTTTATATATTACACCCAAAATAGATGATGACAGGATTTATTTTGTGTTCAATTTATCATTAATACCCTTCAGCACATTCAACACTTCTTTTTGTATATGCAATTGTTGTTGATCGAGATCAATCTTTCTTAATTCCCTTTCATGTAAATTTTTTTCTTTTAGCTTCTGGAACTCCAACCTCTCCTCATCTAATTTAAGGCGTTTTTCTTCCAAGGAAGCAAAAACAGTTGCAGCTCTGTCAAAGGCATTTTCTTTATTTTGAAGTTGCAGCGTTCGCCGTCGTTTTTGCACATTTCCTGCAGGAAACACATTGAAATTGTTTGAACATCAATTCAATTTTGCAAATGGGAGCATCTGATCCAATAGGCAACATACTTTAAATATGTGAATAGAATTTTTTCAAACATTACCTATTTGACTTTGAGAAGAGGGCTCCGGTCTTGTGGTTACCTCCAAAGATTCTTCGACACTAACTGCATCTGCTATAAACGTTATTTAATATTAATACAATAAAATCTGATATGTTCCACTTCAATAAGTGATAATGATAATAATAATATGTAATAATAATCATGTTATATTTTTTTAATTAAATTTATAAATTTAAAAATGGAATTTGATATGGGCTCGGTTGGCATTAGGTTTGTCATCTATCACATTGGTCCCCCAATTCATGTTATTGGTTAATTTTGGGTACCCTGGTCGAGCCTCGACCTACCTAGGTAGTAAGGTAGTACCGCCGTGAAGATACTTATTTTATAATACCTTTGTTGTATACCATAATATTATAACAAAAGTCATGGAGATTTTATAATCAGAAGACTTTTGTTCTGTTGACATCAAATTAAATGTCCAAAACATACACATATACTGACGCTTGGATAATAAACCTATAGTAGAAAAATTCTTAAAATATCACAGACCTCCTGTTTCCATAACCGGTAAAGTATCCATTTCTACACTAGTGCTGGGCAGCTCTGAAAAGTAAAATTTGAATGTATTTAGAAGAATTTTTTTATGATATTGGAAGACAAACTCACGCCGCCTCGAGACACCAAAGGTGGTAATGGTGCATTGCCAACCTAAGACCGGGATCTTAGTCCTCGAGCAAATGTAAGTTTACCAAGGTTAGGAAGGAATAGGTAAGGCGGTGGTACCAATCGGGGCGAGTCGCTGCAAAACTCTACTTCGAAGTCAGATATTACGGTATTAGTGACGGTACAACATGGAGCCCGGAACAACACGGAGAAAATATAACACTAGACCTTTTGATTTTTAGATAATAAGTTACATCTCTAAATTAAACAAATTGTAAAGTATTTTTAAATCCGATTACCTTGAGATGGGGCAACATTTATTTCGATATCTACGTAGTCATGATCAATATTTTCAATGGCATGTACTGTGGTATCATTCTGAAATATGTAAGTGTTAAATTAATTAGATATTTTTGTTTATGTACACAATATTTTATGTAAACTTAAAATCAAAATTTGGTTGCATGAAAAACAAGTCAAATCTGAGCTATAAAATCTATGTAACTCATAACTCTTAATATTATTGAGCATTTCATTAGACCAGTCTTTCCCAAAGTGGGCGATAACGCCCCCTTGTGGGCGCTGCAGGTCTCAAGGGGGGCGGTAAGAGACCCAGAAAGAAAATGGGGGCGTTGTGTAGAGGCGGGGGGGAGTGATTTGTTATTTTATTTAGCTAGGAGGCCTCTTAAACAACGACTGCAAGAGCTCTCGACTCACAACAACAACTTGTGAACATCAACTAATATGAATTAAAAGATTGCTTAAACTCGGTTCTATATTTCTCTCCGCGTAGTATATGAACTACGCCGTAGGTCGTAGGACGTAGGTAGTTCATATATCTGTGCTATTTTATTGAATGTAGAAAAAATGAAAATCATGTCAATCGGTCGCTCCGTTTCGTAATGAAAGTAGACACAAACAAACAAATGAAAAGGCAACAGACACACTTTCGCATTTTTAACAAGTTAAATAACACGAATTGTGCATTCCTGTATCAGTCGGCTGTTTCATTGAATACTTGTTTGGACTTGTTGAGTACCATTGAGCGTCGAATGAGATAAACGAGTTTATGCATGTTTGTTTTATTCCTGTCGGTGCGAGCTGCTTAAGCATTCCTATATAAACAATGTAATATTTATTTTATTTTCATTTGTGGTTTCGCGCAATATATGAGTAGTACTTACGCCTCCTCTACACTACTCGCGAAGTTAACGTATTTCTCAAAGCAAAACAATGTCGGAAGTAAAAAAAGAAGAGACGGCAA
>NJDC01001188.1:77443-96635 GCA_002245475.1 Calephelis virginiensis
CGCTAAAAAAATATTTATTCTCAAAGTGGGCAGTAGACAAAATAAGTTTGGGAACCACTGCATTAGACCATTCATAAAAGCATTCATTAATTAAAAAATAATGGTGAGTTAAAGCTTAAATAATAGTAGTTAATAATTATTACTATGAGAAGTTCAAATACTTAGATTATAAAAATAAATTTATAAATATTTAGATACAATTTTGCAGCAAGACAGCAAACAAACTCTACTGATGCTAAGAAATATTAAAGGTGCATTGTTGTCACGTGGTTGGGATGTTAGTCCTAAGTGACAGTGTTATTATTGCGGTAGGAAGAACAAGTTGCTGCACTGCACTCGACCACCAGAAATTCACTATAATCATGCAGTATCATAATGCAAAACATGTAATGTTATTGTATATAATTATAAATAATAATGTTTTAACGAGATATTCACAATGATTAGGAATTGTGGCATCATTCAAATTGATACATAATATAATGGTATGAGTCTATAAAGTGATTTGTTTGCGACACATATTCTAATACCATGTTTCAATTTAATTCAAATCAAGTTTTTATTACAATATTTTTTGTTTGAATAGATCAGAGGTTCCCAAACTTATTTCATGTAACGCCCACTTCGAAAATCAGTTGTTTTGTAGCGCCCCCCCCCCCTCGTTTTTTCTTGTCAATAACCTCAATAACATATTTGTTGCGCCTAGTTTAAAAAAAAACATTTTTTTCAAGATTTATACCGCCCCCCTCTAGGCTTCTAGCGCCCACAAGGGTGCGTTATCGCCCACTTTGGGAAAGGCTGGAATAGAATATAATTACATCTCATTTCTATTTATGGACTCACACTAATACATTTTTTTATAAGCATTAAAAGCATACAAGGTTCAAGCCAACTTCTTCAACACCACCTCCAAAAATGGCCCTATTTCCTATAATCTGCTGTACCCTCATTTCGATGTGGCTTATACTAATGTTTCGGTTCGGGCTACCACCAGTTCCAACAATGCCTTCTTGATTGCTTGTTAAAATTTTTTTTGGTGTGGTGCTTCAAGTCACACAAAGAATGTAATGTGATAAAATGTTTTATTTAAAGCAAATGTTTTTTTTACATTATGAAATTAGACAGCCCACAAACTTACAGCTCTCCTGATGGTTAGAATTAACTACCTATGTAAACTGCGGCCCGCAGACACCATAAATCACTTAGGGGTGACGCTGTCCTGCGACCAGGGCTTTTGGCCCATTATACAAGTCTACTGGCTACTTTACCCTCCAGGCCAGAACATCACACCATTGTAATGGCAGAAATAGGCAAGGTAGTGGATACCTACACAGGCAAGATGTTGCATAGCACTCTACCACAAGTGGACTTGAAATTTGTGTCAACTACATATTACTTACTTTCATCCACTTATCGACACTTTTTCTAGCACCTCCACCAACTTGGTTAAGCAAATTTGACAACGTCACCCAATGTTGCTGGAGTGTGACCCTGCCTTATGGGGAATTAACTATTGCAGCTATGTCACCAAACCTTAAAAAATAATAACATTACTTATACAAACTAATCTATTTTTAGAGTATTTTATACCTATTTGGTGCACAATCCTTATAGTCATTCATTGGGTGTCATTTCATAGAGGCAGAAAACACAAATGTGCATGTGACTTACTTAAATTTAACTAAGTATTAAATTATATATTAAATTCTATGAAATTTTGTGAGCATAATGAGTAAGAATGAGAATCGGCCAACATCTGTTTTTCATACCTATAAGAGACAAGAGTGACTCACTACAAATTTTTATACTAGAAATACAATAAAAAAGGTAGCACAACTACGTATGCCGGGTCAGCTAGTGTAGTATAAAAATTGAAGTAGGATATACCAGGTTGTTACTTACGTATGCTTTTTTTTGCTAGTACACATGTAAAAATCACATTACTGCTTAGACGAAGTAGGTAGGTATGTAATATTATATATTATATATCTTACCTCTCCATGTAATCGACAATAATTGTCAATTGTTCACTTGTAACTGTAGGTGCCATTTCAAAAAGTTGATGTAGGGAGTAAGCAAATAAGATAATAATATAATATAAAATACCGGTACAACTATTAAAACAGTTTAATCACAACACTTGTACTTTCTACAATATATTTTTATAAACTATTGGTTTCGTTGAAACAAAATTAAAACATTTAAAACTTTGTTGTGAGTAGGTAGGTACTGACCATGTACTGACGTCTGACAAATTTGATATTGACGTGTTTTAAGTCGTGTTGTCATAGATAAAATTTTAATTTTTTCATTCAAATTCGGTCATTACTCTTCGCTAACCCTGCTGTCGACTCCACTTTACTACATATGTAAATATTTCTGGACAAGTTACACAAATTGAATCTAACCCCAAAGTATGCAAATTATATACTTGTGTTATACGCTAATTAATAAGGTTAGTCAATGATACTAATACACAGAAATACTCAAGATACCAGAATAAATTTAATAAACACCCAGACCCGGAGATGCAGACATCTAAATATTCATCGCACAAATACCTGCCCCCGTCGGGATTCGAACTAGAGACTCGCGGTCGGTCAGTGTAGTTAGGCATGTACGCTAGCCACTCGACCATCGAGGCGGTCAAAACCTATTAACAATAAGTAAGTAATAATTAGGATACCTATTCACAGACTTGTTTGACTGAAGTGTACTAAGATTTTTTATTGTGACATTTTTGTAAAATGAGATAGATTTTATAATTGATTTTGTTGGAATCCTAATCGAAACATGGAAGTATTAATCCGTTATGTTATTATAGGACTAATAATTGTAACAAGCTAGCGATGCTAGTAGTTCAACTACTACCTTACCAATGAACATTTGCAACCTTTTATGATGATGGGTACATTGGCATATTGTTAGTTCTTCAATTAATGGGAAGATGTCTTGATAGCAATGGAATTAATGTTAAACTGACAGAAATAGGAAGATGTACTTTGGTTTAGTCATCATAGAAAACTTTCACCTTGACAGTTATAATAATATTTAAGATTTTTATTGATTAGGGAGCTAACTCTCTAGCATCTACATGCTACTAAAACATAACATATTCTTTAATTTAATTCCTTTGCTTGTAATACAGTTACTTATAGTTCAGTTAAAGTAAGTTGCTGCTCTGCTATAAGTTATTAACAGAATATCCGTTTTTTAATAAAATTTTATTACATAGTTTATGTCTATTATGTATATACTTCAAGTCAAAATAAAATGTTAAAGGAAATTTAATATTAATAATAAAAATGTTGTTTAATCTCTTAACATATTTTTAAGCTGACCAAAACCCTGTTAATCAGTGCTCGTGTTGTTAATTCACCAACACAATTTATTTTCACCAACTATGTATTTCAATATGCTTTTAAAATGTTGTTCACTTAAATGTAAATATTTTACACATAACAATATTCAAACTTATTTAGAGGATGTTATTTGCTAACGCAGATCTTTGACTTTTGCACATATACAAAAAAATAAGCAGTAATTTAATAAGTTACTTCATGTCCAAAATTTGAGCAAAGTACAACTAGGCCACTGATGATTAGCCACATGTGAAATGTTGCAAACCTATCACCACTTGGGCTTTGATCCAATCCCGAGCAACATAGTTTTCACTAGAAAATTGAAAAAACACACTTTGGTGTTGCTTGACCCATGAATCAAATCCAGGACCTCATGTAACCAACGCCAACACTAGACCACTAGGTAAAAACAATCATCACATTCTTTTTTATGATATTGGAAGGCAAACAAGCGGACGAATAAAACTAACGGTAAAAATTCACACCACCTAGAGACACCACAGGTAGTAATGATGCGTTGGCAACCTGAGATCGGGATGTTAGGTTTTGAGCAAAAGTTAGTTTACCGGCTACCTTATCTTGCGAAACGGAACACGTCAATGGCAAGCACTGACTTCATGGCTACAGAAATTGACGATGGTACCAATCCAAAATCGGTGTGAAACTACCGCCTAGTGAGATGTCACGGTGTTAGTGACGGTAAGCCTATGCTCGCCTTTTACGACCTGGCAGGATGGCAGATGGTCTTTTCTGCAAAGGAGCCCAGACCAACACGGGGAAATAGATAAATGATTGATTTAAATGAAAATAGACCACAGAAGCGATCAATTGAATTTTCTTGTTTTATAAGTAGGTACCAATGTAAAGTAGCAAATGAGGAAATGTTTCTTAAGTAGTCACCTATGAGTTGTCTTTAAAATCAGTACTAACTCCAATTCAAGTACATCCATAAATCCACACTAATATAAATGCGAAAGTCTGTCTGTCTGTTGCTCTTTTACAACTAAACCGCTAAAAAGTGTTTGATGAAATCTAATATGCAAAAAACTATAGATCTAAGTTTAATTACAGGTTTTTTTTTTTCAAAATTCAAACCCCAAAGGACGACGATTATAATAGGAGACGAAAGATTGTATGAAAATTGTAACTATTTTACACTGACGAAGTCGCGGGCAAATAGCTAGTAATATAGAAAATGCGAAAGTCTGTTTGTCTGTCACGCTTTAACGGCCCAAAAAGTACTATAATAGTTTTCTGTATGACGTTGAAAGGCAAGCAAGCAGACGGATATCCTGATGGTTAGAAATTCATGCTGCTTAGGGACACCAAAGGTGGTAATTGTGCGTTGCCAACTTGACGCCCGAAAATTAGACATCGAGCAAAAGTAAGTTAACCTTATCTTCCGGTCCGGAACACACCAACGTCAAGCACTGACGTTATAGCTGCAAGAATAGGTAAAGTGGTGATATCATCAATCCGGGCGAGTCGCTACGAAACTCGACCACCTAGTCGGATATTTACGCCGCCTAGAGACACCAAAGGTCGTAATGGCGCATTGACAACCTGAGGCCGGGATGTTATGCCTTGAGCAAAAGTAAGTTGACCGGCTACCTAACCCCCCATACTGGAACACATCAACGTGTTCCTGTATGGGGGGTTAGGTAGCCGGTACAACAACGTTCAACGTTCTACATGATCGTCAATGGTACATACTAAACCTAAACAGGAGTTTTGAATTGCAGCAAGCTAGGCTTAGGCCACGTAGCTAGTAAATAAGTATTGATATTTATTCTCTTTGATTTTGAAAAGATGGTCACAATTTTTTCGTTGTGTACTTATATCTACATATTGAGTATAATTAGTCAATTTTGGTGGCATTTCATTCAGTTTAATGAGCACAAGTGAACTATTCATGAAGAAATTATTGTTCCGGTATCGCGAGCTACCTATCGTACCAAGGGCGTAGAATTATCGTATTTTGTCGTAAACATACCAAATTACCGTACTTTTTAGACTTTTGTCCATAATTCATATATAAATCATATTGATAGCTACGAGTATTAGGCTAATTGAAGTAGTGAAGCTACTTTTTTTTAAAATAAAGGTGCTGTTATTATTATTTATGATATTTTCAAAATGGTTTTTCGAAAGACACTTAATATGTAGGTATTTCTTAAAATATCCAAAATGTAGTTTCCATTTCTAATATGTAATGACAGATTACATTTTAGTTTTGGTTTTCGTTATGATTTATTGATGTTGTTATTTATCTCCCGACGAAGCAGGTCCTGCTTCCGCTACACGGCTAATCAGGATTCAGGAATACAGGGGGTGCTTTCGTGATGCTATCCCATAACAAAAAAACCAATCGCACTGGCGTAAATAAAAAAATCAATATGACGGTAGGAATAGGTAAGGTGGTGGATCTCTGCTCGGGCAAGTTGCTGCACAGTAGTCTACCCATGTAACCTATGCTCGCCTCTTTCGAGTTGCCTGGCAGGGAGGCAGATGGTCTATTCCACATAGAGGACCCGGACCAATACGGAAAAAAAATTGTGACAAGTGATGGTGTATATTTCCTCACAAGTGCATGCCCTATCAAAAAAACGACGGGATGCACTCCGGGAGTGCCGGTAGAAATGAAAACTTGAATATTAACGTTGTGCATTTTTTTGAATGGTTAGGGAATAATTTGGTACGAATTGCTTTATTAATCAGTATGAAAGTACTATCATTTATGTGCTAGAATACAATATTCATTTGTTGCGTTATCGTACACAAACATGACAACACGAACATTCGCTCAAGTGCCCTGCGCCGTCTAAAGGAAACAGCAGGCGCAGGCATCCATTTTCGCCGCGCCATAGAAAGAGAGGGAGATATTTCTTCTCTTAAACCGCACCGGCTGTTTAGTCTCCATCCGTCTTACGAATTTTCGATCAGGTCACGTGTCCTGAGGGTGATTATGTATCTCAGTTGTCAACTCAAACTGTAAAAGTGTACATCAAATGACGTCATTTGTGTTTGCTATCTCTATTGTATTTCTGTTAGTCACTGGATATAGCAAATACAAAACAGGTCATTTGACAGCGATTTGATGTACACTCATCTATTTTGAGTTGGTAGCTGAGTACATAATCACCCCCCTGATGTGAGTTTAAAAGTTTTTACCCATTCCAAAAAAGCACGCTACACCGCTAAAGAGGTATTCACTTAAAAAAATACAACGAATTTCTAGATTTTCCATCGGATGGAAATTATCGTATAATTACTCTGACAATAATGTTATAATATTACATTATCGTAGATTACAGGAGACATAAATTATCGCATGTATACGATCGCTGCACTACACGTTAACTTGACTCAAGGCAGATGCTAACACTCATGCCGAAATTTAAAAAAAAATATACAGTGCTCGCCAGATAGATAAAAGTGAGCGAAAAAAATTGGAACTGTTATTATCATGAACGTAGTGATTATATACTCTTTGATTATCATATTGTTATACCTACTATTACGTAGTATTTATATACTCTTTGATACCTAATGTATGAATATCGTTGAAATCATTGTTGAAATCAGTTGAAATACTTCAAATTTATTACGATACAACTAGGAAGGTTCTTAATTAAAAAAAAATTACAGAGCTTTGTTATTAACTGATTTCTAGAATGTTATATGTTGTAATTACTTTAAGTAGTATAGCAAAATTTGTAATTGTGAAGGAGACAAACGTTTAAATTTGTTCTGCTTTTTATTATTTTCTAACATTTAAAAACAATCCATAATGTTGCTATATTTTAACATATACCCTATTCTAAGCAAATTATATGTTTAGTTTTCATTGGTGGTAGAATGGTGTGCAGCAGCTTGTCCGACTAGGGAACACAATCTTAACCTTTCTTGTCAGGGAACCAACGGTACGACGGTGGGTCATGTGGATTTGCTGTACAGCACTCTACCACCAGTGGTCATATTATTGACTAACGTAACCTTTTCTGCCTTCTTACGTGCTGCCTGGCTGAAAGCCAGATGTTCTATTATATGCAGAGGACCCGGATTAACAGTGTAAAATAAATATATATGTCGGAAGGTCATGAGCTAGTATATTTTCTAATATCTGTGGTCAGTCATGAGTATCGTCGGTACACCGGGCGGCGCACCCGCGGGTAACGTCGGAAAGTCATGAACAAAGTATAGTTATGATATTGTGGTCATTAGTACGTTTGGCGCCACTGGTGCTTCGGAATTCTCGTAGCTTGTTTCTTATTGGTCCGTTTGTCGGGAAGTCATGGATAAAGTTGTCTCATTAGCACAACAGGTGGAGCTTTAGCAAGTAACTCGTTTTTTATTGGTCCGTTCATCGTTGCCACAAAAACCCTAGCGCGCCATATTTCGGAGACATGCTTTGTGCACGTCTCTCATTGCTTGGACCACTGTCTAGTGCGGAGGTCACCACTGGTAATAGTCTCTCCCTGTCATAGGTTGACAAAGAGACACTTCTAGGTTGCAATTGTTAATTCAATTGGGATCTTGGGGCGCAGGATGTGGGTCATCCGGAGGGTGCATTATTCGGTCGGCACTCATGCAGGAGCCCACCTTTCCCCCTTAGGGGTTTGGCGTTTGCGTAAGCACGAACACCGTGACGTGTTTACATAGTGTTGTCATAGTAGCAGATTTACTCCAATGTTTGAAGGTTTGTTTAGTATCAAAAGGGTGTAAGCTATAGTTGTTTGTGTGTGATTGTGGTTATGTTTGTTAACAGTGCAGTGAGTAATTACGTAGCTACTCTATTGTTTATAATTATTATGAGGATTACGATGTGGTTGTACGGCTAGATCAGGTGTTACGGCTTTGCTTTGATATTTCTGAATTATTTACTAACTACCCTCAAGTTGTGAGCTCTCGGCCTACTAGTCCCATGGTTCCGGTTCGGCCCGTGTGTGTGATATATCTCCGATATTTAAATATAGCAAAATGCTGAATAGGCTAGTGGCGATTCATCGTTACATCAGATGCACAGGCAAATTATTTTACTACGTGCTTTAGTATACTGGATATAAAAATTATTGCATTTAATTGATACTGTTTATATAACTTATCAAGTGGCAAATCAAAATCGTAATCACTATTACCTTAAACAATTAGGTTATTGTCTCTTTTAACACTCTATGAAAACCATAGAAGTAGAAATACTAGAATACTACTATATTAAAAAGTCCTAGGTATAACAAATTGAGTCATATAGATATCGTTAAAATCGACACACAAATAAGCAACATCTCTTTATCTCTTTGTTTGTTAAATGTTGACAATGCGAGTGCAAAAAGTGATAACGATATTTTTGTCTTTGCTCATTTTCTCATGAATTTAGAGTCACGTCTTGACAGTCCTCATGCTTGCTATGTATGCCATATTTTGTTTCAAAAATTATAGGTATGACTATTACATTTGTCGTTATTTTATTTTAGGAATAAGAATTGAGTAGTTATGTCTGTGATTTCTGTGGTGCAAAACTTTAAGAGTTGCTGGAGAAATGTATCGACCAATTTGTCAAGTATGGGGTATCAAACAAAAGAATTTTTCAAATCGTTCTCTTTTAATCAGTTTAGTATTTGCTTATGAGAATTAATGCTTCCTTTATTCATCCATCTTACAGGAACAATATAAGACAAAGTAACATATTTGTCACACTCGCCTTTTTTCTAATTATCTAATTGTCTCTATAAAATAAAAATTAAATATATATGTTTTTCTAGTAACGCTTACCTATCAGAAATTAACTTTTGAAAGAAAGTTGGAAGAAAGGATTATAGATCATGTATTGACATCAATACATTTTTTTTTCGGAACAGCCGTAGTAATATCAGAATGGCATCTATATTTTGTTTTAATGGCAGGTTTTTTGTAGGTATTTCCTGTCCATATATTTAAAGGGTCAATAAAGAAAACATAAACAAACATCAAACATTGTCTCTATTAACAATTTCGGCACTTTGTGCTGACACATGCCAGGGGGAGTAGTCAATGATCAGCACAGATCAGCGATGACGATAGCAATTGGAGTCAGCAGTGTTGCAAAAGTAAGTTACTAAATTTGTTATACATTTGAACCATGATAATGACATTTTAGCACAAAAATATTACCCTTATCGCTGGTTATTTTAATAAAAGGTAAGTACTTAATTAAAATGTTAGATACTTTTGGATTCCGATAAAATAAAGAAACGGTCACACTTGAATTTAAATTAAATTCATATTATTTTGATGTTTCACGCGTCCATGTAACGTATCGGAACGATAAACGAAGCTTCTTAAGACCATCCTTAGCTCAGGTCTCAGATAAAAACTAGAAAAAATTAAATTTTGCATCATAATATTCATTTAACTCCGATCCAACCCAACACTAGAGGAGGACAAACCAACCAAAACCAATCCAACAACAATGAGAATTTGAAGTAGCTACGAAGTTTGAAAAATTCTTCACCAAACCAAACCACTACCAAAGCCCTTAGCACAGGCCTTAGCTTATCACCTAACACTGCAGAAACATTGCTGAAGCAATATGTTCCTGAGTTTAAAAATAATTTCGAATTTTTATTTGTCGAGACAATTTAAGTCATTAATAATACATAAGATAGTGGGGACATTCTATAAAAATATTTGTTTAGTAATAAACGTTATTGCTCTTTATTTAGCTATAATATTTAATTGCTGTGTTTCTCATGGAGTATTTTCTGATCTAATAAAACTTAGTAAAGTTGTACCTTTTCTTAAATCTGGAAGTTCAACTGATCCCTCCAAATACCGACCTATCTCCATTCTGCCTTCTCTGAATAAAATATTTGAAAAAAAATAAATCATCAAGCAAATGTTGTTACATTTAAACAAGTTAGGCTTATTTCTTGATAAACAGTTAGGTTTTACAAGGGATAGATCACGATCAATGCTGGTGTGGATTTATTGAAGAAAATCTATGAATGTTGGGAGGATTCACAGGATGCCCTTGGTGTATTCTGTGATTTGTCCAAGGCATTTGATTGTGTTTAAGCATTGGTCAGGAAACTACGCCATTATGGTATTAGAAATAAAGCACTCGACCTTTTGATTTCTTATTTGTGTGGGAGAATTCAGAAGGTTGAGATTAATGGTATAAAATCGACTGGTGCTATTGTTACAATGGGTGTACCCCAGGGCTCCATTCTGGGACCTTTTTTGTTCCTTATATAAATCAATGATTTACCTGTAACAAACGATAACATTTCGAGATGGATGATATAATATTAGAAATGGAGTTTTACTATGGGGAATTCCAAATTTTCTTTTCCTTGAGGGTTTAAAGCGGAAAATTCAGGGAAAATATATATTATTATATATAATATAATATAATAGAATACATTTAATTTTGATTAATGATTCCTAACCAGCAAATAAGCCATTTTGTTTCGGAAAAGAGAAAATTGTTAAATACGTAAGTTAAAAGTAAACTAAATAGTTTCAGATTCATTTTGACAACATAAATCTTATGACACTAATAATGTTAACTCTAAACCAATGTTAGAGTAAAACAAAAAATAATCATGTGGACTTATCTTCAACCCTCTTACGTTGTCTCTACCCCTTGTTTTACCATGTAAAGACAAATAAAATAGGTGTTTGAAAATAACTAAAATTATACTCGAAGAACGTGCATTTTTATAGGAAGGGAATTTTGAACTGTAAACTGGCAATCAAAACACGTGAGTACAGAAACAACGTGACTTTATGAAGTGGCAACATTTTTAGTTATGGCCGTCAGTCAGTTGGAATGGAGGCAAGTGAATGCTGCCAAGTGATAGATAAAAAATTAACAAGTTTATTTATTAATCGTGTTTTTGTGAATTAAATTAGAACTTTTGTAATTTGTGTGGGTTTGTGAATTGTATAGTGACTGGTGAAATTGTTGATTAAATATAGTTGTGTCCTTAAAGTAATAGGATCGGATTAGTGTTCATTTAAATTATTTATTATTGGATTACTGTTAGCAGTTTTATCAGACAAGAGAATAGAAAGGTAAGTTCCTATAAATTTGTATCTATTTTTCATTCACTGATTCACGAGACAGGTGAGATGCCACGAATACTAAGGCGTGAAGTATCTTCGATTCGCGACTGGGATTCAGGAGATAACGGGTGATTAGCAGATTGCGTAGTTTGTGATAAGGTTCTGCTTTTTTAAATGTTTGAATATATTTTAAATGATTTATTTACTTTTATACTTTATGTACAACTCAACTGATATAATTTAAGTTGTTTAATCTTCATTCTATATCAACCGCTGAAAGATAAATATTTGAGATATTTTAAAAGTGAACGGTATAACTGCGTTAGTCACTGGTAAACACATATATAACGTTTTCTGGGAATACATAACTAATAAAAACATAGTAACCTATGTAGATGTTATTGTCAAATTAAAAAAAATATACTAAGAAAACTAGATTACTGTCACATTCATAAATGTTATAAAAAACGCTATTTGTATTTTGGTTAGTTAAATTTCATAATAATATTTGTGTTTGTATTATATTAGTCTTAAATACCTGTGTTATTAATTAATTATTGTCATGGCCTTCACTCACTTTTCAAAGATATTTAGTTTTTCTGAAAACCTAATTTTGAATACATATATTTTAAATTTAGAAAACAGATGTAATTTAAGAATGTTAAACTACAAATCCAGGTAGTAGAGTTATCTTATACATTAAATTGCTAGATGGTTCTGAAGTTAATTCAGTCTTTAGTGCAAGAGTATGAGTGGTGGAAGAGTATTGTAACCACTATCATGGATTGGTTCTTCAATCTTTGTTGCTGCCATAACATAGTAACCATAGGCATGTACTAGTGTAGAGGTTGAAGTACCAAGTATGCTTATTCATACATAAGGCATTACACACAAGTCTAAAGTCCACATTTTATTAGTCTGATGTCTATAGGTATTGTGAATTTATTAACATTACAAAAACTATCTGCCTGTTGGTTTTCCTTAGATTTTTAAATACCAGTTGTACTTTACCACAATACACACTATGTTATATTTTAACCTACCAATTTTAGTTTTGTTGTAAAAAGCACCTTACCACTAAAGATAAATACAACTATTTTCATTTTGATGTTCAGGATTTGGTTGTAAGTGCTTGCTCTTCTACACTATAGAAGCTATTTTGATCATAACAAATTATTCACAGTTCACACCAGGCAATTAAATGGAGGACTTATATTTTAAATTCGAATTTAAAATTGTGAGGTTTGGCACTCAATATTCTCTGCCTACTCCGTAAGGGACTTGGCGTGAAGATATGTATGTATTTTAAATTGATTGATAATTTATATCTGTCTTGTATCCACTGGTTGTCCAATTTAACCAGAAAACTTGACCAATTTATACATGAGAAAGTGATAAATTAAATGTCAATCTCCTATCTTGTAGTTCAAATTTTGTGTCAAAATGTATGTTATGTACCTGCATGCATAGCTGCAGCTCTAGTTTGACTGCAATTTAAAGGTCAAAGTAAAGTAAGTTCTTTAACAGTAGTTCTTAAAGTGAAAGATTAAAAAAATATATATTTTAGTTCAAACAAAGCCCATAACTATTCCAATAAAAATTATTATTTCAGGCATTAAGTAAAGTGCAAATTAATAAAGAATTACAAATATGATGCTAAAGCTTTCTCATTTATAACATTATTGTGATTCCCCTGTGTCTTTGCTTCCTCTGTGTAGAGGCTTGTAAGAGGTGAGCAAAAGTTACATGGGTCATTGCCTACAAGACTATTGGTGGTAGAGTGCTGGGCAGCAACTTTCCCGGATATTGATCCACCACCTTGTCTATTGCTACCTGTATAATGACAGTGTCATGTTTTGGTCTAGAGGGTACGTAAATGACACAAAGAGCTACTACTGCAACCAGACAGGACAATAGGCCACTTTTATCTCTTACCATCATGGATTGTTAATTGATGTGGTTGGGATAGCCGAATACCTACTGTCTCTGACTATATGCAACGGTCAAGTTTAATTTCTGATAGTGGCAGCCATTTGTTTGTGTAAACAGATGCGTATCCCTTGGAATAAATCTTAATTGAATTAATTATGGTATTTAATGTTTAAGGCACCCACGACTAGCTGAATACACTAAGTCCCACAATGTGATAGGTGACAAGCCTATCACCACCCGGACTGCTAGACCACAGAGGCGATTCGAGAGTGATGAGTCGTGGGTGCCTTGGTTGTACCTCTGCCTACCTCTTCGGGGATATGGGTGTGAAGATACTTTTTTTAATGTTTAGTTATGTATATTTATAAGAAGGCATGTCTTTGAATTAAATTTAATTACATGATTTGCTTATTTTAAATTGAAATTCATTCATGAAATAAGTGTTAAATATAATTTAAATGCAATACTGCAAAAAACTGAGTAAGATTGCTATAATTCTTTCATCTAAAAAAAATGTTAAGCATTTTTCTTGATTTCACTAGGATTTCATCATGATTCAGAGATTTAGTGGCAATAGGAAAGTGCTCTTCTGATCAAAAAATTATTTTTAAAATTAGTTCAGCAGTAATGAAAACATGTAACATATTTTAAAAAATATTTTGTCATCGACCATACTGTCCACAGTCCGTAGCTAATCACCAAATGAAACTTCATGGTTACAATTTCTAGATCCTAGACTGAAGGTGGGCATTTTATAATAAGTAAGTAAGTATTAATAAATATACAGCTCTTCACAACTATAGCAGATTCAAAATTTGATTTTACTAATACATTTTATAATCCAGCACACTTAGTCACAAAATGATACTATATTATGTATACAATTTATCAATTAATCGCCTCGTAGTCTTGCGATTCGGTTTTTAGACTTGACTTTATGAGTTTGCAGGTTTATTTCCTGAGTTGGTTAACATAAAGAAAATGTGTTTCATCAATTTTCTAATAAAAACAATGTTGCCTGGGATATGGATGAATGAAGGTTTACCACATTGTTGGACTTAGTGTCTTTGGTTAGCTGCAGATGATCGCACCTCTGCTTAGATCTTTAGGGTTACAGGTATGAAGGTATGTTTTTCTATTTTTTGTATTATTAAACTATATCTCACTCTACCAGCACTAGAATAGGTAGTTGATGACAGTGAACAAGAAGACCAGAAGGTTGTTGGTTATTTTAAATCTAACATTCGCGACCTGCCCATTGTTTCAGAGAAAGAGATTCTGCCCTAGGCAAAGGCAATGTGGAGTTGAAAAAAACCAAGAGTTTTGCAACCCACTAGTTATTCAAAAAACGCCATAGACATTAGCGATATGTTTTATTTTTTATCTAGGAGTTTGGTAAATGTCAGAATTCATAGGCCAAGTGCTGTCTGTCCACACTTTGTTCTGCACATACTGGTCAGACTAGATTTGGAAAAATAGGTTTGCCACCTATGACATTGTGGGGCTAAGTAATACTTTCAGCTAGCTATTGGTGCCCTGGTTGTACCTCTGTAAAGATACTTTTCACTTTCACTTATTTATAACATCCAACTTATTGATCAACTTTCTTTTAAATCTGTCTGTATAACTCAAACCTTGTTAAGTCAAAATCCTCAGTAAATCGAAAAAAAATATTTTTCCCTTCCGCTGAACCCCTAAATACGCAGTAGCTCGAATTATTTAGACTTTGTAACTCGAACAAAATGTGATTTCCCTACGAAGTATAGATAATACATATTTATACTCTATAATTCGAATTTCGAAAAGGAGACTCGGTAAGTCGCAGTTAGTAAAATATAATGACGTTTTACTTGGAATTTCCCGAAATATGTATAATATATAGAAATAAAATCCAAAATTAATGTTCGGGTTCAGGGCTTCTAATCTATTGTTTTTGTATTGTACATATGTAATGAATGAATACATTCATAAAACTTTCTAAGTACCTAATACAGCTGTGAATGTTGTGTTTGTTCCTTGTCGACACAGGACATGATTATTTTATCAAGGAGAAGGAGTTTTCGGTTCCTCGTTTGAGCTTGAAAAAATAATGAATAAAAAATCTGCAAATAATTTTAATTAAAAGAAGATCACGTATTTTTTTAGTGTCCAGTTTACTTAATTATGTATGTAGTATGTGATATGTTTTAATATGTAAAAAGTGTATCCATTAAAACAAGCTGAATCCGTATTCAAATTCGCCTTTGTATTTCGGCTGTTAAATCGTATATATCTCGAAATTCTTGTTAAGTTGAAAACTCGTTAACTCGAATTTTTTTGCGTTTCACAAGACATTTGATTTATCGAGATTGCACTGTACATATATTATTCACATCAACATACCTGCGAAATAAACCACTACTTATTGGCCTCATTGATTTTTTTAAATAAAAATCATTGTTATGTAGGTATAGTTTCTTAAACATTGTGTTTAAGCAATAAATAAGTAATATTTCTTTAGCTGTGTGATAAAAATCCATTAAAAAATTTACTTAGAACAATTTTATTAGTATTAACACAATTTTGTTATGATATTTTCATAATTCTGTATTTGCTTATTGCATTGATAGTTTTTTTTAAACGAGAGGTCAGCAAACAAACACATGGGCCTACTGATGGCAAGAGACCATAGCCTATAGACACCAATGATATTAGGCCAATTGTGCATGTATACCTGCTATCCTACCCTCCAGACCATAATATAACAGTTATTGTGGTGGTAGGAATAGGTAAGTTGTGGATCCCTATTTGGGCAAGTTGCTCCACAGTACTCGAGCACGAGTGGTCTTGTTAAAATAAAACAAACACATATTTAAACACAACTAAACACCTAGGTTCAAAAAATTATAAGACATCTAATGTTCAACACACTATTGCCTATGTCTGTTTGGAATATAACCCTTAAGGTGGTTGGTGGAGTGAAGGAGTCAAATTGAGTCAAAAGTAGAACCTTCTGTTGAGTCAATATATACATATATATATTTTATTTTATGCAGTAAAAATATATGCCTAAATTTCGTCTTTTTTAATGAATCATAGTTGTCATACTTAATATGTGTACATTTTACGCTTAAGGAATTAATCTTAACAATTCCAGTTAATTAGTAAAGTAAATTAATTTAATTTCAGATGTGATTACAGGTTTTTTTTATTAGTTATTAAGTGTTGAAGATCAGATAAATGATCAATGTTTATTAATTGATTGGTAAACATTTATTTCAGAAATTATAATTAACTGGTGGAGTAAAATGATACAACTTTGTCTAATAATTTATTTCTGAAACACTTTCTACAAAATTAATGCCTCGTCTTATTCCATTTACTGCCAACTGGTCATTATGGAGACATCAATATAATCCAACAAATATGTTATTTTTAATTTACCCAGTCTGTACCCAGCATTATAATATGGTAATAGAGGGTTGATTTCTGAGTGACAAGTATACTGTAGGTATATATGCATAAATATAGACGATTATTATATTTTCCAGGTGGTAAATGTGATGGAAAGAAACAGTCACTTAAAACGCTAATGGTGGATTGCCAAACAAATATTAGGCTGAAAGGTTATTGCGTCTTCACAAATGTTTTGAAATAAAATGCGTAATGTACTTGTATGTGGTAAACCATTACAGTACTTTACAATGTAGTGTGCTAATATTTTACCAAGTGGATAAGATTAATTTACCAAGTTTGCACAAACTTATGTGACGAAGTTTTTTTATTTTGACTCCTTTTCAAACACGGTTGTTTGGAGACAGCAAAACCTGGCCCACAAAGAACCTGTGACACTTGTTAACTGTCTAACCTAACTGTTAAACTGAAATACGACAGTAGTGAGCATTGCCTTATAGCGGTAGGTGCAAGTAAGATTTCTTTAAGCTCTAGTAATAACTTAAATCTATGCTCGTCCATCCCGGGCGGCTTTCTATACATGAAAGTATAAAACGCGCAGGGCAAAGTTACAAGTTATAAACACGTAATATAATGTCACCGGTATCGGTATTAGCTGTAAGCCGTGGTCAAGGCTCCTCTCTAACAATGCCCTAGATAACGACGGCGTGGTATTTGGGAATTGTCCGCAGCTCGTTGTGGCAAGGTCACTGTGAGCTGGTTCACCGTAATCGACTGTTGGGAATAATTTGTGGGAAATTGCGTTATATCCGGCATCCAAATTGATTTGCTTTTAGGTTTCGGAATGGACTAAATACCTTTTTTTTTGATAGGGCGTGCACTTGTGGGGAAATGTTACATATTTTCTCCTCGTTGGTCCGAGTCCTCTTTGTAGAATAGACCATCTGCCTTCCTGCAAGGTAGCTTTCATAGGCATAGGTTACATGGGCCAATACCAAGAAGACCACAAGTAGTAGAGTGCTGTGCTTGCTGCCCACCACCACGAGTAGGGATGCACCACCTTACTTATTCCTGCCGCCATAGTGACAATGCCATGTTCCGGTGCGAAGGGTAGGGTATCCCGTAGACTACACAATAGACCTAACATCTCGGCCGCAGGACAGCGACACATCTTTATATCTCTTATGTACTACACACCAGACCAGGACACGTCAATGACTTTGCCTGTGCTACAAGGCGATGCTTCGTACCAAATTTTAAGGTTCTGAGTTCACGGAAAGTACCCTGTACATTTTGAATCCCTTGCAAGTTTCGAAAATTTTTGTTTAGCTTAGAAGTTTGATTTTTTTGACATTAAAAGAGACAAGACCTGAATGTTTCCTTTACCTTTACGCGTTCCTAACATAAAAAATATTGAGAACGACGGACGGACAAGAAAATAATTGTGTAAGGGTTCCGTTTTTTATGATATTGGAAGGCAAACAAGCAGACGGATTTCCTGATGGTAAGAAATTCACGTCGCCAAGAGACGCCAAAGGTGGTAATGATGCGTTTGCCAACCTGAGGCCGAGATGTTAGGCCTCGAGCAAAATTAAATTTACCAGCTACCTTATCCTCCAAACTGGAACACATCAACGACAAGCACTGACGTTTAGGCGACAGGAATAGGTAAGGCGGTGGTACAAATCCGGGCGAGTCGCTGCGAAACTCTACCACCGAGTCAGATGACACGGTGCCAGTGACTGTAATCCTATACTCGCCTTTTACGAGCTCCCTGGCAGAAAGGCAGATGGTCAATTGTGCAAAGGAGCGCGGACCAATACGGGGATAATCCTCTCTCGAAATGCGGTACCCTAAAATGTCCGAATGCTATACATTAGTGTATAATAAAACTCCGTAGTCGTTTTTTATCGTTACAGTTATATTTACAAGCGGAGATAACTTGAAATTAAAAATTCAGCAGCGCATTTCAAATAAGTTACGCTATTGCGGAGTAATGCCCTCGACATTAATGGAATAACCAAGTGCTTTTGATACACCATAATTTTTTCAACATAAAATTATTCATAACTAGCTGTCCCGGCGAACTTCGTTCCACCCGTTCAGTGTGGAAAACAATAAAGTATTATTTTTCCCATTTTCCCAGCAACTTTCCCGGTTTTTTTTTATAAGAACCTTCACCTGATAATAACTAACACCATAAAAAAGAATTAGCCAAATCGGTCCAGTCGTAAGGAAGTTATGCGCTTACCAACACATTTAGCGATCCATTTTTATATTATAGATTCAAGTACATTTTCGATGTACTCAACAATATCTTACATATTCATTGTTAGCTCTTAATACAAAACAGTTAAGTAACTTCTAATACAAGTATTTTTTGTTTAGTTACCTGCATTGTCGTGATCCGTGGGAGGGATAGGTGGTAGACTTGCACACGTTGTTTGAACCCCCCCCCC